>JAECUM010026614.1:0-15638 GCA_016617855.1 Megalonaias nervosa
GACAATTAAGTAACCGAATGAGCCAAACAAGAGCACAATTTAAGTATGCTCTTAGATTATGCAAGAAGGATGAAGTAAAACATAGAGCAGACTTGCTAGTACAAAAATTTGAAAATGTCGACCAACGTGAATTCTGGAAGCAAGTTAAACAAAGTACTACGACAACTTCCAATAAACTACCAATCTGCATTGATGGGAACCATGGTCAAAATAATATATGCAACATGTGGAAAAATCATTTTGAAGACTTACTCAATAGTGTTAAAAACGAATCGAATAAGAAGCGTGTTACTTCAGTACTGAATACCCCTTCTGCTCATATTGAGGTAATCACATTATTTGAGATCCAAAATGCAATAACAAGACAAAAAGGTGGTAAATGTCCAGGATCAGATTTTTTATATGTGGAACATTTTAAATTTTCAGATACTAGACTTCATGGGCTATTAATGATTTTATTTAACTGTATGTTTGTGCATAACTTTGTACCAGATGATTTCACAAAAGTTACAATTATACCGCTACTAAAAAGCAAAATTGGTAACCTGGCGGACAAAAATAACTACAGACCTATAGCTCTTACGACTATTATCTCAAAAATATTTGAATGCGTCATACTACAAAGATGTGAAGTCATTATCTCCGATAATCAGTTTGGTTTTAAAAAGCAGCATTCAACAGATTTATGTCTATATGCCTTTAAGGAAACCGTCAGCTATTATGTAGAACATGGCAGCCAAGTATTTGCATGCTTTTTAGACACTAGTAAGGCATTTGATAGGGTCAATCATTGGACACTCTTTAAAAAGTTGCTTGATATTAAAATACCTGTATACATAGTTCATACTTTAGTTAACTGGTATGGCAAACAGTTGTATTATGTGCGATGCGGAAGTGTAATATCCAGCACTTTCCATGTAACCAGTGGGGTGAGGCAGGGAGGTATTCTTTCCCCTTTGTTATTTAATATATACATAGACGAGTTAAATCGTATACTGGGCCAGTGTTACGTAGGGTTACGTCTGCCACCAAATGTGTTGTTTCTTAACAATTTTAGTTTTGCTGATGATATGTCACTGATAAGTCCTTCTATCACAGGTTTAAGGAAATTATTGAAGATATGTGAACAATACGCAGTAGAGAATGATATCATCTATAATACACAAAAATCAGTATGCATGGTCTTTCAGCCAACTTCTTTTAAATTACCATCACCTCCCCCTGTACATCTTAACGGCAATGCTCTTACGTATGTCAACAGTTATATGTATTTGGGTTATATTTTGAAATCCAATCAGTCAGATAATGAAGATATCATGAGACATCATCAATATTTGTGTACTCGAACAAACATGCTTCTATGCAAATTTAAGAATTGTTCATTGAGTATCAAAATTAGATTATTCAAATCTTACTGCTGCACTATGTATTGTGCTCCACTGTGGACAAACTTTAGTGAATGTATGAAAAGAAAACTAGTAATTGGTTATAATAATAGTCTTCGTTTTCTATTAGGTCTTCCTAGATGGAACAGTGCCTCCAACATGTTTGTAAATTATAATGTATTCAGTTTTGATGAAGTAATCAGAAAGTATGTATTCTCAATGATAACAAGAATATCTAATAGTGAGAACTGTATATTGAAATCACTTTGGAATTATGACATTCATTTAGATTCTCATATTATTAGTAGATGGAACAAATTACTCTTTAAATGTGCCACTTAATTTCATTCTTAACAATGCAGGGCACAGTTAATTGTTGTAGATGTATCTGTATACTTGTATGTATGATATATATGTTCTTTTATGTTTACAATGTTTTACTTTATATCCGTATTTTAATGTAGATGTATGGACTATGTAGTCTGAAATAAAGAATTCTTATCTTCTTATCGTATTGATGGATGGTGCATACAGATTGTTATGGACAGTGTGTGCTCAGTATGAAATTATACCATAGCCAAATCAACTGTTACAATAGATGATGCTCTCACCCAAATCAATGTGCATCAAAAAAACCCACACAAGTCTGGAATTTCTATGCATCAGAAATGCATCAAATTTAAATTTCCAAGTGTCAAAACTCGAGGGTCTGTGTGAATTACGAACCGTAAGTGGACATTCTATGCCAACACGATTGGAATTGATAAACTGAAACTTTTCTACAGGCAATGCATTCTGACCCTAGTCCCATAATGTAAGACATCGACCCTGATATTTATATTTTGGGGCTCGACGGCCAAAACAGAAATATCTGGGTCGATGTCTTACGTTATAGGACTATCTGACCCCATACTCCAACTTAAATATCAAAATAGCTAAAATGTCTTGAGAAATTCGGATTAGCGGAATAGCGGAAGAAGATCATAATTTCAAGCCATGGTAAGGCACATAACAAAATGTCTCAGTAAGTATGGGGTTCTCCTGACAGATATTGTCATAAGATTATGTTAAATGAACACACTAACTTCGTGCAGATAGTTCGTTTCTAATATTAATGTTACCTAATTTTGATCCAAAAGGAGAAATTATGGATGCGGAAAAGGTAAAGTCGTTCCAACCTCGTCATTTTTACCACAGAATTTTTTTAAAACAAAAAGTTTTGAAAGAAAAAGGATCAGCATGCAGTCGGAATATAGCTTGTCTTCTTAGCACTCGAATGGAATTTCCAGTTATGGCAGTGCGACGTAAGTGAAAGTAGACTTCAAGTCGCGACTATGATACCTACTACGCACATCTGCTAGGGTGTTTTAAACATACATGTTATACATAATATTGCAAAAAGAGATTATAAGATCACAATATCAATAATGTAATGAAAAAAGTGAAGATAATACTAATATTTCAAATAAGAATACCTCTTTAAGATCTGTAGCCTACAGGTTTTGGTTTTTCCATCGCAATCGGAATACCTCCCACGACCGGTTCTGCTAAATAGCGCAAAGAAGTAAGAAGAATACGAGTCTCTAAATGCTAAAATGTGGCACTATTTAGTCACCAAAGCACTTATTAAAGAAAATGCAATGAAAATTCTCCTTATTTTATCGATACAAATGAGTTTTATCAGGGTACCAGAGACGTATAAATCAAGAAAGACAACTCTGCAGAGAGCTAAGACTGCAAGCATTATCGTTCATTATTTGTGGAGGTTTTATCAGCGCCGTTACATAGGTGCTCGACGCGAGCTTGATGTTGAGGAAAAGAAAAAAACAATAATGTGAAGAGGAAAAAAATCATACAGAGTGACAAAAATACCTCAGATTACCCCTATGATCCGTTCTGACATAGGACCATGTCTGTCATACTATGTAAGAGAGAAGGTAAGTTAACTTCCAAATACTTCGTTCCACCCATGACCCTCGATTTCCTTCTGCTGTTTCCATCTTTAAAGGCACACGATCATACTATATGGCTTGTTTTACTTCTGAGATATTTTTCTATTCATCAAGCCGTAATTAACTTTTCTGCGTTGCACCTAACTGAAGTTACGGACTCCGAAACGTGCGAATTTTGCCTGCCGGGACAACGTTACTTGAAAACCGGTGAAAAGAGCTACATATACCGTGTTTGCGACTCTACGACACATCCCTTCTTTAATTACAGAACAGTAGTACAGATCAATTAGTGTACTCCCAACAATATCAAAATTTTTTGAAAATTCTATTGAATCTCAGTAACTTACATATTTTGAAAATATCTTCACCCCATTTTGGTTTTTTTTTAGGTCTGGATTGGATGTCAGTCAAATCTTATACGTCTGATGGAATGTTGCAAAAAGGCACTTGACAATAATGAGTATTAAGCAGCTATCGTAATACATTTGTCTAAGGCTTTTGATTGCCTACCACGTGATTTATTATTACTTAAACTGAATGCGTATGGTCTGTCTCAGTCATCATTAGTTTTGTTAAACAGCTATTTGTCTCACAGATAACAGTGTGTCAAAATTGGTCAGAATATTTGTAGCATGTGAGATGCTTTCAAAGAGAGACAGTAAATCCTTAAGTAGATGGTAGTAGTGAATGGGGACGAAATAGTGGCAATGGGACTTTAATGTTAAAATAGTGAGTTTGCCATATGGCGACAAGGGGACTTTAACATAAGGAATTTAACATGGGTGGGATTGTATAGCGATAAGGGAAAATGGAACATAGCGACAGGGATTGGGACTGTATGGCGACAAAGGAAATTGAACATAGGGTTTGTCTAGCGACAAGGGAATGGGACATACATACATACATACATGCATGCATGCATACATACAGACATATAATGATAATAATAATAACAATAATAATAATGAGGACTTTGTATAGCGCCTATTCTTTAGAAGCTCTAAGCGCTTTACAACATTTGACAACACTTAAAAAACATATATAATGATATGATTCCAAAAATAAAAACAAACACCACGAAATTAGAAAACAGAAAACATGCTGTAAATATTTAAGGTAAGGAAACATTATTAGGTCTTTAAGTCTGTTTTTGCAGTTGAAATAGGTGAGTTTTAAGAGCGCTTTTGAATGAGATCACTGTCTTTGTGTCTAAGTTCAGTGGGCAATTCGTTCTACGTTGCTGGGCCCTGGTATGCAAAAGAACGTTGTCCATATGATTTCATTTTCATAGTGGGAATAATGAGACTACGAGTGTCAGAAGAGGAGCGTAAGTATCTTGCTGGTGTGTACACATGGGTGAGGTCGGATAGGTATGTTGGACTGGAGCCCGTCAGTTAAACGTAGCACAGAGAACAAATTTTGTGTTTAATTCTGGATCGAGTTGATAGCCAGTGTAGGGTATAGAGCAGGGGGGAGGTGTGCTCTGATCGTGGTACTCTAAGAATGATCCGAGAAGCTGTGATTTGAACTTTCTGAAGTTTCTGGAATAGATATTGAGACGAACCAGACAGAACTGAGTTACAATGGTCCAGTCTTGAAAGTACTAAGGAACACACAAGTGTTTTAGTGGCATCATCTGAAAGATACTTGCGAATGCAGCTGATGCGTCTCAGCTCAAGTTATGCAGCCTTGCATATGTTCATGACATGTTGGTGCAGTGAGAGAGTACTGTCGAGAGTAACACTAGTTTTCGTACTGACTGTGTGAATTTAATGTTGGTGTTGCTGATATTTATTGTCTGAGGTAAAGGATGTGAATGAGAAAGTCTTTGTGTTGCAATCAGAATGGCTTCAGTTTTATCATCATTCATCTGCAGCTTGTTACATGTCATCCATGATTTCACATCGGAAATGCGCCTCTCTACACCTTGGATGGTAGCATCAACTTCAGTTGGGTGGCTAGATTTGTATATTTGGGTGTCATCAGCATACAACTGATGAGACACTGGATGATAATCTGTGACACTTGAGAGTGGGTGAGTGTATAGAATGAAGAGAACAGGTCCAAGAACAGACCCCTATGGAACACCACAACATAGATCAACTGGGCTGGAGAGTTTTCCATTTGCGGACACAATTTGTGTCCTGTTGACCAAGTAGGACTTGAACCATAGTAAGGCTGTATCGTCATACATACATACATGCATGCATGCATGCATGCATGCATGCATACATACATACATACATACATACATACATACATACATACATACATATACAAACAATTATGCAATAGAAAAATATATTTTTGTTTTAGGCAGTAGAGAATAGGCATTTTGTCTAGACATGTGAGTGGCCCTGAAAAGGGCCTTTGGTTTTTTGTTAACACCATCCAGTCAACATAGAGTGCATCGCACGGGTCTTCTTCTCTTCCTCAAACTTCGTCTGACATCTGGACCGTACATTAAGACTCGCTTCAGACAGCCTTGCCTCTCCACATAGATTCTTCGTTTCCAAAGAGCCGTCTCTGTGATCTTGGTAATAGTCCATGATGATTTGACATATATTGGATAGTCCGAGTTTAACAGCATCGATGATAGGAGGGTAGACGATTCTACGTTAGTCCACATCTTGTGTTGAGAACAGGTGAATAGAGTAAGGTGAACCGCGGTTATTTATACAGGAAGAGCGGATCGAAAAGGATTCACTTCTCTCACCAATTCTAACACGCGTTACAAAGTTCAATCACAGTGTGGAATCTGTCTTCCAACCCGAAGAGAGCTGTCTGTGACGTCACATTCCCTATATAGGTATGCTAGCGTCTGTGCGCAGTGAATCGATTGACATTGTTAGAGCATGACGGAAACTACGAAGACAATGAATTAGGGTGCACCGGCCGTGGAGACGAGGAGTGATGGCATAGCAGCGGCTACTAAACCAACTACAGTCCTACTTCCAGAAGAGAACGATTTTAATTGGGATATAGCGATTTTCTCTCTTCACAAGAACTTGTTCCGGTACCAGTACCTTCACCGCTTTCTCCTTCCTTGCCGTACGTCAAGGATTTTAAACAGAGTCAGAAAGAAGAATTGGAAAATTTTTTGCAACAACAGAAAGAAGCAGAACAAGCCTCTTTCATTCAATAGCAACATCGAGAAGAAGAAGAAGCAACAAGAAAACGACAGAAGGAAGAAGAAGCAGTGAAGAAACAAGGTCTTGGAGAGAAGGAGGACAGTGAAAGTCAAACGGTGACGGTACTCTCAGACATTTTGACAGAGATAAGGAGCCTGAAACAAATGTATGAGACTTCTTTAATACGATCCAAGAGAAAAAGACGTTCCTGAGCCAAACAATCCAATCCCGTTAACACTCCCACTACACTTGAGATACCAACACTAGTGATTTCTACCAAATTATCAACAAGAGCAGGTCCAGAAGTAGGCCTTGGCCGTGGCAAAGGGATCAGGCAGTTAAAGCGCATTACCTCCCGTTCCTGAGGGGGGGGGGGTTGTTTTAGTTTTTAAAAAAACAAAAACAAACACCGAACGGTCCTTTTCAGGACCACCCAACTCTCGAGAAAAGAGACTACTCAATGTTTGCCAAATCAAATAAAACTCAAATCCCATTTTTCCCATGATGTACTTGTATGAGTGCATGAGTGTAGGTTCTTACGATTATTATAAAAGTCAAAACCAAGAGACACTTACTGGTTTTTTGGTTTTTTTGTGATAAACTCTCATAGAAGTTACAATCAAATTTCACAACACATCCCTTTAAAAAGTTCATTAGCTTCTTCTTTTCTTTTTACTCTCTCCATTTTTTAATTTCTTTACTGTCACAGGTTTTTCCTTCTCCTCCTCCTCCTCTTTTTCCTCACTTCTCATCTTCTTTTCTTCTTTTTCTAGACGTGTCTGGGTTCTTCCTTTTCGGCGGGTACCCCTTCGTCCTGTTCAGAATCCCTCTCTTTCTCCTACTCCTGTTGTTTCTTAGGGCAGTCTGAAGACTAATGTCCTTTCTCTTGACAGTGATAACAGGTATCTTGACCTTTGTCTCTTTTGGCGTCTGTCTTGCTTTGACGTTGTGGACACTCTTTGGCCCAATGTCCTTCTCACAGATATAGCATGTGTCTCGGTTTTTATCTCAATAGGAGAGGGAGTAGTCCGTCGGCGTCTCTGAAGGAAACCTTCGTATGACGCCTCGCAAAGCTCTGATCAGAAGTTCGATCTGTGTTGGCTCTTCCATCTTTCTGGTAGGATTGAGAGTGAAATGAATACTCTGAGGGAAGACATTGTCCCTTTATATAGGGAAGACACTCATTTTAAATTTATGTATAGGGGACAGTGGCGTTTAAAATTGAGGCATTTGATATTTTGCAATCAAGATGAAGCGATCGCAAAGTATCCGATACGATGCGTGGAAGTGAAAACCTTCGCCATTGCCGCTAGATTCCAATCCTAGATCGAAGATCATCTGTTCCAAGGACAGTTAGCCAAATATTTAATCGTTGGTATCGTCAGCACGAAGCCCTCAACGGAGCCGTCAGTGCCAATCCTTTTGAGTTTAAGCACTACAGAGTGTCCAAGATCGAAGCCAGTCGCGATGGTAAGACCTTGTGTGCCAGACCCTTTGAACCTAAGTTTGCCAAAAAGAATTACTTGAGATCGTACTTGTCTCTATACGAAGCCAAGGGACAGTTAGGGACCTTTACCAGCCACGGCATTTCGTACGACGATTATGCAGGAGGTTACGCTCTGTGGGCTTTTGATTTCACTCCAGACCAAGGCAGCGACGAGGGACATTGCCACCCTATTAAATCTGGTCAACTGCGTGTGGAACTTCAGTTTGCAGAAGCTCTCACCGAGACGGTGAACGTTATCTTGTATACCGAATTCGACAAAACTCTAGAAGTCAACACTTTGAGAGAATTATTCTAGACTGTTAGAAGCTATGAAAGACTCTTATCCCTCTTTGAATGGTGGATGGGAGGATATCTTGGCCACCCACCAAAAAAAAAACGAAGACGAATAGGACATGGTGATGTCCAGATGGCCTGAACAAGAACAACATTTAGTCTCCTGCTTTGCCAAACACTTGGCAGAAACAATTACAGGGTTGACCATGAAATATTGCTGTGGATGTCAAAACGATTATACCAGTCAAACTCAGCACGATAAATGGCTGATGATGAGCCAAAAAGAAAAATTAGACGAGTATCTGGATGTCGCTTGGGGTCTCATTTCGGAAGAAGCAGTGTTGCATGAGTGGTATAAAGACTTGCGTGATCATTCCTCCCCTCCATTGACTCCTCTTGAGATCCGTCGCATCGAATCTCTCTTAGCACAGAGTACGGAGCCAAGAGACGTTTACCTGACAGAGATTTTCAAGCACGCGGTCGGGATTGAATTGATGACTTATTATTACCTGTGAAAAAAAGAAACAAAACAAAATGGATAACTTGGAACCTTATTATCTTTTGAAAAACAGTTCGTACACCGCTTCTTGGAATCCTGTCGTGTGCACTAAAGATGAACTTCTTTATCGCAAACCTAAAGACCATCAAGCTTATATCATCAACACGGACGACTGTCATCTCCCAGGAACCCACTGGATAGCCGTCTACTTTCACGACGATGGCCATGTGGAGTATTTTGATTCGTATGGATTACCCCCCTTGGAAGACGACATCATCGGTTGTATGAGAAAAAATGCCCAGACGACACGATTCAATAATGTGAAATTACAAGGCACAAATTACATGGTGTGTGGACAATAGTATTTGTATTTTCTTCATCAACGCAGTCTTGGATATCCTTTAGAACATTCAGTGACTTATTTTGATCGTGACTCTTCTAGAAACGATGATAAAGTAGATTGATGGTTTTGTGACCATTATGGATACTACATGTTGTCTTTAGCTAGGAAACGTAGTGTATATCAATGGCCAAATGACCTCCATCAGTTAAGTCTAATTTGACTTCACAATTTTGTCAACCTTGTCAAACATTTGTTATTTGGAGAAAAAAAATATGTTCATGTTATTTATTTGTTTGTTGTTGGTTGGTTGAATACAAATGTTGTATTTAAAAAAGGGTGTCTGGTTTGTTTTAAATGTTATATATATATATATATATATATATATATATATATATATATATATATATATATGCTGTTTGACTTCTCCCTATCCCTCTACATTAGATGAGTTATAGCGTTTCTGCCAAAAAATCGTAGGGATCTTTTCTATACTCCTTTGGTTGGTTCCAGTCTGGCCATTCACATTCAGGGTATCAGACACGAACCACGCAGCAGCGGAGAAACTGCTTGGAATCGGTCAGCAAAGTGTTATAATTATCAACAACTGCTAACAAGAGATAGACAGAACAAGAAAACCCCAAGTTCCAGTAGGAAAATTTCGAGCAGCGATAAGAAATAGCCCTCCACAGTAAATACGAACAAAGAACAAAGACAGACCAACAGTAGTAACAGCAGGGAGACTAACCGCCAGAACAAAGGAAAGCCAGCTACAGTAATACAACTCCTAATTAATACCCACCACGCCTTATACTGCCTTATACTGATACGCTCTAAGGTAAGAAGTAAATACATATAATATCTTCAGATCTAATCCTACGGAAAATTTATATTGTGTCCCTTTCTTCTTTTCAAACTTTATCCATTTAACATAAAGTCTTTGTTCTCGGATAACAATTAACCAACACTACCATTATATACAACAATACTAACTATTTTTCTAACAATATTTATATCAAAACCATAACCCCATAAATTCTTAAATCGCAAATATAACTAATTTTACTATCCAAATTAACCATCAACCATAATCAATTTTATTTAACTTAATCCATCACGCTACAAACAAAACCCAATAACGCGACATCCAATCAAATTTGACCTTACATATTAAACACGCACTAGCAAGAAGACCAAAACAATCAACCCGAACTATTCAACGTCCAATCAGATTAGAGCTTATATATTTAATACAATCCAGCAAGAAAACCAAAACACTCAACCCGAACTCTTCAACGCCCATTCAGATTCGAGCTTATATACTCAGTATAATCCAGCAAACAAAAAGACCAAAACAATCAACCCGAAGAATTCAACTTCCAATCAAAATAGACCTTACATATACCTGGATACCACAAAACAGAAGACTAGTAATCCAACTGAAGAATTCAACTCCCAATCAGATTTGACCTTACATATCGAATAGGAACGAAATAGAATAACACTGTGCTCTACATTCGAGGCAGTTAACGACAATCTATATCTTACAACTACTGACAACTCAGCATAACTACGCACAATTATATCTAACCATTATTCCGCATAATTACCGTTAATATCTAAACAGTAACACCCTCTAAATAAGACCATGTATTTTTATTCCATTGCTCGCATATTATACATATCTACCAAGTCAGTAAAAATACAAATCAAGACAGGTGAAATACAGAAACATGGCACTAGGTACCAGGAGTAAGATCGCCCTTCTCACCAAGACTAGGATGGAATCAACTAAACAAGGTAAACTTAGAAGCAAAATGCAAAAGGCCAATTTACATCAAGACAACAGAACAAGTACGCAAGACAGTACAACAGAGGAACTCCCTAGGGAATCAATAATAGGAGCATACCTAAACACTCCCACAACGAAAGAAATCATCCGAAGGGAAATGGAAATTCAGTCACGAAGAATCACAAGGGCTTATACCAAAATGACAAATACAATAATAATAACTTTGGAAGATGCTATTAAAACTAGATCCACCAAAAAACCAATCAACATGCAACTGAAACTGAAAAAAGAATCTACATTCCAACGCCAGAAACAGGACCACAACAACTTGACTACAACGAACAGCAACACAATGAAAAACACACAAACCGACAACAACATAATAACAAATGCACCAATAGCAAGAACTGAAGAGAGGAAAAGGGAAGATAATAAAGACGATAACGCGACTGTTAACACAACCGAAAATAAAGACACTGACAACACATCTACAACAACCACAAGAACAACAGCCATAGAAAAGAACCAAGCTAATAACAACACCGAAGAAAAAGAAAGAACTGATAACAAAGGAGCAACAACAAACAACACCGAGGAAAAAGAAAGAACTGATAACAAAGGAGCAACAACAACAAAGGAGCAACCACCACTGACACCACCACTAGCAGCAATCCAGAAAAAATGAAACACCAAGCACAGCAACAACCACGGAGAGAAATAAAGCTGACTGTAATGCAACAGCAACCAAAAATCAAGAAAATGACCATAACAATACAACAGCAACAACCAAATACACCAAGGAAAATACGGAAACAGACAACATAACAACAACATCAACAGCAACCAAAGAGAAAAAAGAGACGAGCGATAATAAAGAACCAGAAACCTCCAGCGAAAAGGCAGCAATCACCAACACAGTAAATAACAACACAACTAACAACATTATGGAGAATAAGACAATAGACAACAGAGCGACAACAACTACAGCAGTAATACCCAGGGAAATAAACATGGTTCACAACAGAGTAACAGCAGCTACTATAATACCAACAACACCTGGCAACTACACCACAAACAACACACAACATCGACAGGAGATACAACACAAACGGATGGCAATTGACACAAATACCACAAAGAACACAACAACAACTACAGTAACAACATCAACCAATAATCTGCAACTCAGCACATCCTACCACCAAAAGCCCACACCTACGCCAAAACACCTTATACACAATAGTCAAAGAGCAGGACCATCTGAACACATAACGGCGAAAGAAATGAAGGAAATACAAAAAGCTTTACAAGAAGCAAAGCAGGAAATAATGAAAACAACAAATAATGCCTACCATATTACAGCAGAATATGTGGCTGAACCCATAACAACCAAAGGGAAGCACCCAATTAAAGGAAAACCCAATATCAAGAAAACACCCGCGGCCAACAACGAAGGAACAGCAAACAAAGTTAATAACACAGAAGGAAGGCAACAGAATGGCAACACAAATACCACAGGCACCGGAAATAAAACCAACACTGACAACATTGACACTAAGAAGTCACACCCAAAACAAAATAAAACAGTTGCAAACATAGGAGATCATTATCAGCGGGCAAGTCCAAAGCCAACGAAGTACGACTACCATCCAGCAGAATTAACACTTTTCATCACCAGTAACACTCAAAGGTTCCTGCAAATCAGCACAAAAAGTCTGGCCACAACGCTAATGTAGCGTCATAAAGGCATGTTTCGCATCATAAGGCCACACACTAACTACATCATCATTTGGTGCAACACAGCAAGCCAACTCGCCAAATTACTAGAAATAACTACAATAGCCAGCATAAAGGTTACAGTCAAGAGGCACCAGGCAACATATAAGACACACACCAAACGCATACCAACGGTCGCCAATACAACCAAGAGAGCAGCTTCTAGTACCACAACAAAAGATAATCACGTAAGAAAGGAAACAAAAACCCCAAGCGCCTCATTCAAGGCAATATTAAAACAAAGAGGCACACGCACACACGGAAAACTGTATCTGAATTGGAAGCAGACTTAAAGTGCCACAAAATCCCATTCAGAAGATTAACAAAACTAAAGAACAGCCATGAAAAAGAAACGTCTACAGTATTGATAGAGTTCGCTGACCCCCACCAAAGGTTATCAAATTAGGACCTCAGGGAGCAACAATTAAACTACAAAAATACATCGACAAACCCAGATTCTGCAGCAATTGTCATCGATGGGGACACTTTACTTCAAGATGTCAATACCATACAAGATGCTCTAGATGCGGGGGAAAACACAAGGGAAACTGTACAGCAAAAACACTTACATGCGCTAATTGCAAAGGACCTCATTACCCATATTCCGCAGAGTGCCCCCACACTATAACAGAAAAAAGAATCATCCAACTCATGGAAGACAAGCAACTCTCGTACAATCAGGCCAAAAACGAACACAAAAGCTTAGCAACAGCCCCAACATCGATACCACGAAAACATTGAAATACATCTCAACCAAACAGACCAATCACCACCGCCTCACCCCGCCCCCCGAGAGACTCAAGACAACAACCTTTCGATACCCAACGTCACCAACCATGAAAAAAGATAACCAAACCTCAAATAACACGTCCAAACTCCACAACCAACAGATAGAACACAACCAGCGTATCAACCAGAAGAACCACAGCCATATCAATGGAGAAGAAAAAACACAAAAATCAGACCCCCACACGAACCACAACATAAAGCAACATACAGGACAAGAGGAAAACAACACAATCGATGACTGTCTCGACCCCACCCTCATAACAAAATACAGGAATTAAGACACGGAATTCAACAAAAAACACATCATAACCAAATCAAAAGGGAAAACTTCTTCATTCTACTCTACAGACTAATAGAAAAAATTTTCCCCAAGGGTAATTAATCTCGCTATCTGTTATTATTGAACTAATAAACAACAACGTCCTACTATAATGGAAAGTCACAACAATGGTACAAAATCCACAAATTACACAAACTACGCAGCTAAATTCATTATATGGCAATGGAACTGCCAAGGATTATTCTCAAATCTTGGAGAACTTTTATCAACTCTCCACAATGCCACCGAAGTAGTATAGTGGGACGATATAGCGTCACGTAGACCGTAATGTTAAATTTAGGGGGTTGTACCCTGGCGACAGTGGGAATTTAACATGGGAATTTTAACATGGGTGGGCCTGTATAGCGTCAAGATTTATAGCGTCAAAAGCACACCCTGGGAAGATATAGGGACAATGGGAATTTTGTATAGCGTCAAAAGCACACCCTGGGGTGATATAGCGTCAATGGGAATTTAACATGGGAATTTTAACATGGATGGGCCTGTATAACGTCAAGATTTATAGCGTCAAATGGTACACCCTGGGCCTGTATAGCGTTAATGGGAATTTAACATGGGAATTTTAACATGGGTGGGCTTGTATAGCGTCATGATTTATAGCGTCAAAAGCACACCCTGGGACGATATAGGGACAATGGGAATTTTGTATAGCGTCAAAAGCACACCCTGGGCCTGTATAGCGTCAATGGGAATTTAACATGGCAATTTTAACATGGGAGGGCCTGTATAGCGTCAAGAATTATAGCGTCAAATGGTACACCCTGGGCCTGTATAGCGTCAATGGGAATTTTAACATGGGTGGGACTATAGACGGACAAGATTTATAGTGTTACATAGACCGTAATGTTAAAGTTAGTGGGTTGTACCCTACCGTCACTAGGAATTAGCATTACGGAACCCTACTTTGTACCCTGGCGTCAAGAATTTTAGGGTCAAAAGCACACCCTGGGACACCCTGGCGTCAAGATTTTTAGGGTCAAAATTAGAGGGGTTGTACCCTAGCGTCAATGGGAATTAGCATTACGGGACCCTACTTTGTACCCTGGCGTCAAGATTTTTAGGGTCAAAATTAGCGGATTGTACCCTGGCGACAAGATTTATAGCCTCACGTAGACTTCTATGTTATATATGGTCGTTTTCACTATAGCCTCAAGATTTATAGCCTCGCGGGACCCTACTTTATACCCTACGGACAAGGGAAATTGAACTTGGGGAAATATTGGGCATGTCTAGCGACAAAAAAAAAATATTGGGCCTGTCTAGCGACAAAAAATATTGGGCCTGTATAGGGACAAGAGGAATGGAACAGGTAGGGTCTATTTTTAGCTACAAGTTTTGGTCAATTTCTGTTTAAAAACCCTTCCATGTATTTATAGCTACAACCTGTGGAAAACCCAAGTCTATATTTATAGCCGCAAAATTTCTAGCTTCAGTGACGTCACTGAACTGGCTGACCTGAATACGCAATACTGTAGGGCAGAGGGGATAAAGTCAAGTGCTTCAGTTGCGGTCTGTCACTTCACGAGTGCGAACAGAAAGATTCCGCTTACCTGGAACATGCTCGATGGTCTCCAGATTGTCACTACTTACCTTTAGTGATACCTCGTCATTGAAGTGGGCATACCATGTCGTTTAAGAAACCAGTTGCTTGGCTAGGAGTTAAACGTTGGACAACCCCTAGACAAGTATTTATACCCCATCTAAAAAATAATCTTCAAACATTACCAAACGAATTGCAAGAGAAGATCTACAAGAACATTTGGCTGGGACTTGCCAGAGCCAAATCTCAATGGGTAACTGTAGAACTTTTATGTCGAGAAATTCACAAGAGGAAATTGACAAAAGTCAACAAAC
>JAECUM010026616.1:0-56061 GCA_016617855.1 Megalonaias nervosa
ATATATATATATATATATATATCATGTTTTAAGAAAAATATTTAAAAAATTTTCCCCAAAAAATCCAGAGAATTATTTGTACATCTAATTTAGCTGGTTTAGCCCAGTACATGAAGTGCTTAGAATATTATATATACTAATCATTAAAATATTTAAAAATGTTTTAAAAACAAAAATTAATTTAAAAAAAAATAAATTCACAAAACTGATTTGTGTATCTGATTGAAGTGGTTTAGCCCAGTACTTGAAGTGATTAGTACTAATATATACTAATCATCATACCAACTCCATAGAGACAGATTTAAATGCTGTTAAAGGCTGCTGTGTATAATCTGTGTCACAACTGTATGGTGATAATGAGTCAATTGAAATTGTGTTGTCAAGCTCATCTCTAATGAATTGAACTTTATTATGAATGAAATGTGCCAACATGTCCTGAAGGTCGACAAGAGATAACCTTGTTGAAAGTGGTGTACATTTATTCCTTGACATAATTTTGATGTATGCAAAACTTTTGTCTATAACTTCATTTTGATAAGTATTGTTAAAAATAAACTTTAAATAATTTATTGTGGCATGTTTTTTTGGTTAGGGATAAGGGATGTGGTGGGGTTCACTGTTTCAGTGCCATATAAGGTGAAAACCAAATTCTAATTTTCTAGTATTTTTCACTAAAAACAGCATTAATACAAAAGAATTTTGAGATTAACAATGTAGAAATGCTTCATTAGCAAGCAATATTATGGCATAGCAGTAAATGTTGAACTTGTAGTAATACATGTAGCAACAACTAATGGTTTTGAAGATCAAAACAATGGTACTGAAGAATTACTTTGGAAATAGGGTAATATTACTGCAAGTATTTGATATTAACAAAGAAGTAAAGCATCATCAGCAAGAAATATCACTAAAAGATGGGTTTCAGGAGTAACAATGTCATAATGTTACTATATTAACAAAAATCATTAATGCATATCATTAAACTTCATCCTTTTAGCAAAATTAGTGCATCATATTTGTGAGAAGACAAAATCAGTGTTCTGCTCTTGCCTGGAAAATTGTAGGGTCATGCTACTACATGGATTTGAGGCAATGTAGTATTATTACTATATCAGGTTTGAAGATCACATAATCATTGATACACTGTTACCTTGGAAACAGGGTAATATTACTACATGGGTTCTGTGATTACCAATGTAGTGTTGTTACTACATCAGGATTTTGGAGGCCACAAAATGAGTGGTACACTTTCACATGGAAATAGGGAAATATTACCACATGATTTTAGTGTTTACCATTATGTAGTATTCTTATTACAGCAGGGTTTGGATCACAAGTAACACTGTTCCCTGGGAAAAGAGCTTTACACGAGTTTGGTAATTAGCAATGTAGTATTGTTACATCAAGTTTTGGTGATCACAAAAGCAGTTTTACACTGTCACCTAGAAATAGAGTAATATTACTGCATGGGTTTGGGAGAGAGCAATATAGTATTGTTACTTATAAAAGCAGATTTTGGTGATTGCAAATGATATTTTCACTGTCACCTGGAAATAGCTAAATATTACTACATGGATGGGGGGGGGGGATAGCTAAGCACATAATATTACTACATGGGTTTGGGGGGATAGCTAAGCACTGTTACTACAACAGGTTTTGGTGGTCACAAAAGCAGTTTTACAATGTCACCTGGAAATTGGGTAATGTTACTACATATGTTTGGAGGATAGCTATGTAGTATTGTTACTACATCAGTTGTAGTATTGCTACTAAATTAGGTTTCAGAGATCACAAATCACTGCTTGGAAATAGGGTAATGTTGCTACATGGGTTTGGGGGATAGTTATGTAGTATTGTTACTACATCAGGTTTTGGAGATCAGAAAATCAGTGTTTTTTAAGTAGGGTAATGTTACTGCATGGGTTTTGGGGGATGGCTATGTAGTATTGTTACTACATAAGTTTTGGAGGTCACAAATCACTGCCTTGAAATAGGGTAATGTTACTACATGGGTTTGGGGGATAGCAGGAGAGCTATGTAGTATTATTACTACATCAATTGTAGTATTGTTACTGCATCAGGGTCTGGAGATTACAAAATCAGTGCCTGGAAACAGAGTAATGTTACTACATGTTTTTTTTTTTTTGGGGGGGGGATGCTATGTAGTATTGTTTCTACATCAAGTTTTGGAGATTACAAAACTTCTGTGCTTGGAAATAGGGTAGTGTTACTACGTGGATCTGGAATGAACCATGTAGTACTGTTACTAGTAAAATTACTTTAAAAAGGACAAGCAATCAATTCCTTTTTTATTCTGACAGCCATTTTACATAATTTAGAAACAAGAAAGGAACAAGTATCGATTTTTTGCGGCACGCCGGCGTTTATAATCGTTTCTCGTAAATCATTTACATAATTTAGAAACAAGAAAGGAACAATTATCGATCTTTGCGGCACACCGGCATTTATAATCGCTTCTCTTGAATAAGTATAATGTAAAATAACCATTTGTTTTCTATTCCTTATGTGAGCCGGGCGTTTTACAGAAAAAACGAACACAACACCCCTCGGTTGTGGGGTTTATTTAGCGTCAACGGTACAAGACAGCAGAAAAACAGGAAAACAAACTACAACGAAACAGAACAAATACTTAATGTACGATACTAAAACGGAACAGAACAAATACTACAAACAAGACAAATATAATACACAACACGCACGCCGGTATTTCAATACATGTATATAGCAACAAGGTAATATAAAAACGATAACTTGCCAGACCCGAAGACCCTAAAAAATCCAGATACCACAATTCTCGCGAATTGCATTCGTCATAATAGGCGTAGACAATGAAAAAGATATCGTTAGTCTAGAAACGATACGACGAGCGCCTAGGGCATTTATTAAGTGCATGGCGCTTGATGTTATCGACCCCTTCATGCGCCTCGTGCACTGATCGATCACTCACTCACTCACGCGCTCACTCATGACAAACACGTACCTGTGTCACACTTAGACAATTTTTAAATCATTTTATCAAGTTACTTGAAACACCGCATTCGTTCAGTTTAAATAATAAGGCATTCGTTCAGTTTAAATAATAAGCCTTTGTGCGAGGCCCGATCGAAAGCTATTTGCTAGCTCACAAAATACAAGAATTCTGATATTATTCCATTGATTTGCATATACTATGATGTATTTCAATCAGTTGAAAAATAGTGGAATGACCAGGAAGGAAACCTGTTTGAAACTTATAAAAAGACAGTTTTTTATGCAATGCAGGTAAGTACAGAGACTGGTCTATAAATGACAACCTGGTGCAAATCACCTTTTTAGGAATGGGAAGAATAGAATGTGCAATAGTTTCCATTTATCTGGAAATGTATTTTTCTTCGACGGTCGATTAAAAGTAGTTTATAGTGGTTCTCTTCTTGTTGCACTGACGCCTTCAAACATTCACTGACAGCTCAAGTGAATTTATTGACAGAAATGAAATTAGTAGCAAATTTAATTTCTTTTTCAGAAATAGTAATTTCGCTTAGGTAATCAGGACATCTTTTGGTGAAAAATACGATCGGAAATGTTGGTATCATCAATACGATCGGAAATGTTGGTATCATCAATACGATTGCAAATGTTAGTATCATCAATATGATCGGAAATGTTAGTATCATCAATACGATCGGAAATGTTAGTATCATCAATAGCCGAAATCGAAGTGAAATACTCATTTAATAAGTTATTATTTTCTATTTCATTATAAAAGCAAAACGACGCATTATTTCTGGAACTTTATGTGGTGAAATAGAATTTAAGGAAGTATCTCTTTCAAAAATTATTTCTTTATTTTCCAAAATGTTTAGGAGCATTTTTCTCAGACTCTTAAAGAAGTGTTTCAATATTAACCGAATATTGCTCTTTAGCACACCTTTTCATGTTATTTACTTTTATTTCTTGATTTGTTTGGATTTATTCCAGTGAATTTGTCTTCCAAGATTCAGGGCTTATTTGCGTGCTCTATTTACTTTTCATTATTCTTGATTAGGAATGAAACCACTGTTAATCGGTTGGATATGTTGCAGTTTTACAAGAAATAGACAAAGCTAAGAATTCTAATAAATTGTTTTTCAATATATCGGTTGCAACATCTATATCACTTGGTGTTAGTAAAAGATCTTCCCAGTTCATATTATCAGAATATTGAATTCGTTGCAATCAGCTTACAGGTAATAGACTTAAGCTTGGAGGTGCACCTTCAAACTGATTGCTACATTAAAAGCATCTTGGTCAGGTAATTCTCTATCAAATTTTTAGAAGTCTGTGTGAAAAATATACTTGTACTACTACTTACAAAGATTGGATCGAATAATGTTTTGGAAGTAGAAGTCATTCGTATCGGGTTTGTCATCTAGCTCAACTGTTTAAGATAAGAATTCTCTATTTCAGACTGCATAGCCCATACATCTAAATCAAAATATAAATGTAAAGTAAAAGTATTTTGGAAAGAAAAGACCACAGATATCTTATATATAAATATACAAACATATCTGCAACTACAGACTGTGTCTGGCATTGCTACTTATGAAATTATGTTAGACATTTAAAGATTAATTTGTTCCATCTATCTATAATCCGAGTATTTAAACGAATGTCCTAGTTCTACAGAGATTTGTTATATATATTTAATCTGTATTGTCTTTTGGCTTTTATCCATTATAATATGGTATGTGTATTTAATTTGTATTGAGCGATTGGCTTTTATCCATAACTGATGGAAGGAGTTTGGGTCTACATGCTTAATATCATGATGGGTAAACATGTTTACTAGATTTGAGTTTTAGATACAGCCTTGATTCTGGCCTTAACATTGTCAAGAAACGAAATTTGTTTAGTCAGATGGAAATTTCCATTAAAATGACTCTCATTCTGGTTCCCAAATTGTGTCTTAGTGTTATGTATATGTAATTTAATTATTTGTTTGCTAGTTTTAAATGTTTTTTTTTTTTTTTTTTATTCCATTACATGTCATTGTAATGTAACTTTGTTTACTGGATTTGACATTTTGTTTAGAAATTCAGTTCAGTTCTGTTTGACCTGACTTTTTATTTTACTGATAAACAACCAGTATTAGAAACGCTGTATCGAGTTGCTGACCTTGATTCAGAACTAGTAAGGTTTCTGGTGAACAACTTTTTATATGTTTTTATATTCATTCCAAGAGTAAGAACGATTGATTTCAGTTAAGGCCATACTGGGAGTACGTGATGTTAGGCATGTAAAAAGCTTCCATGTTGTTCTGGAAGGATGACCACGTGACCCTCATACGGGAATCTGTTTTGCAATTTAGTTAGTCTTATAACTTATGTTATCATAAGAATTGATCAGTCGGGCTTTAAACATATGTTGTGACCAGTTTGAGTTGAATTTTTATTTTATTGAATTCCAAGTGATCATTCTGCCATGGAAATACTAGTGCTTCTAAAAAATTCTTGGACAAAGACATTCATTGAAATTTATTCGGAATTCAAAACTGGAATATTATTTTCTGTGATTCAACAAGGAACTGTTGACACATCAGTACAACGCTGACTATTGCATACGTCATCGCCCTCCATTTTGAATTTCATTGGGACTCGAACTCAGATTCATTTAGGACTTTTTAATAATAGGACTTCTAGTTTTTAATTCTTGGATTAATTTTGGATTTGATTCGTAAAACCGTAAGTCCTTTTTCTCATTTTTACCTTGGTTTTCTAGGGAAATAAATTATTTGTCAAATTTTACAAAGCTTTTTGTCTTCACTTTTTCTTGTTACTTTTTATAACAGCCTAGACACGAAACACTTAGTTCTTCATATTAAGGTCGAATATATTAGAATGACTCATTCGATATCTTAACACCAGTCTTAGTGGAATCATTTTAAGTTGTGTTTCAATTAATATCTGAGGATTTATTCATTTAAATTATTCACTGGAATTACAAAGTACTGAGTGATAATTTTCTGACTAAATCACTTTTTGGCGATTATTGTTAATTCAGTCAAGGACATTTTGGATTATATCATTGTGATACATCAAGACTGTTATCACATTAACATTATTCCAGGCCATTGGTACATCACCAATGTCACGGAATTGTATAAATCCCTCTATTTATTAAATACATGTACTCGAGTTTCGTTTATTGTGTACAACGATACCCGAGGGTAATTTATGTATATTGTACAATATTTCGAAATAGTGAGTTCCGTTCATCCCTGTCGCACGTGCGAAGTGCTCTCGATGTGAAAAACCGATTTACATCTAGCGCACAGATGAGGTACGGCTACATCTTCTGTATATAAGTGCCTCACCGTAATGCGATATCTTCACACTACGGAACGTCTTGTCAGTAAGCAGTCTACTTAGGGACAATACGGAACGTCTTATCAGTATTCATTTGGATACTTTGGATAACATTCGTAAAGATCTCACAGGTATACATTAGTTATATAATCTATTTACTAGCATTGTATATTTGGACGTTATTTACATTGTGCAAAAAAAATTCAATTTGTTAACTAAAATAGTATTACATTTGGAAAATAGTGGGCAGTTCTTCAACTCAAATGGAGGCACCCAAAACTAGCCTTAAACAAGGAGGGAAATTGAGAAACTATTTCCCAACACAAATTCAGCAAAATGAACAAGGAAGATTATTAATGGCATATAGAGCACCAGGATGCCAAGTATTAGATCTGACTTGCTTCTAAGAGACGGAGAGGCCAAGACCAGCAGAGATCCTGCAGTATTTAGTTTCATGGGGAACTAAATCGGTAAACATACAGAGCCTGCAAAATGGAGGGAGGGGCTTATACTTCCTGTTTGCTAAAGGGGATACGCCCTTGTACAAGAACAATCAGACAATGGAAATAAAAGGAAAACAAGTGAAAATTTACTCTCCAATGCCTCTGATCAAAAATATAGGAGAAAAAAAAACTGTAGAAATACACTGTACTGGATTACCACAGGAAATACCACTGAACGAATTAACTGCCAAACTAGAGAAGAAATTTGCAGTCAAAACCATAAGAGCCCAAATGGCAACATTCTGGGGCTTTCCAACGATAAACACTGGAGTAAGGATAATCACTCTGAGACTGATGCGAAGAAAATTCCACCCTTTTTTATGTGCTGGGTTTTCCCATCAGGACATGGTACAGAGGATGCCAACACCATAGAATATGCCACAAACTTGGGAACGTGGGGCATTTGCCAAGAGAATGCCCAAATCTGATAAACCAAGGCCAAGAGACAAATAAGCCTAACTCTTATGCTTCAGCAACAAAAAGGAATACAGCAGAAGACAGCAATGCCAAAGTAATGAGTGAAATCCCTGATCCTAATAAAGAGATCTCACAAGAGACACCACAGGAGACACCAGAAAAACCCCAACCTGAACAAGGTACATCAACAGTATCTGACGATCAAAAAAAGTACAGAAAGTAACGCAAAACAAACTGAAAAATGGGAAGATGCTAGCAAAACGAGTTCGGCAGAAAAGAAATGAGAAAAAGCCAGAAACAGACAGAGACAGAAGAAAGAGAAAGAAATTAAATTAGTGGAGAAAGATACGGCACCATACTTCGTTCTAGAAGAACCGAATTTTGATGAAGAAAAAAAACGGAAGAAACTACAGGGTCAAACCTCACAGACCATAGAAGAAACCTTGAACTTAACAACAGTTCAAGCAAACAAAGAAAAAGAAGAAACCATCGATTTTGAGACGTCAAACCCCTCTTCCTCACTTGAGAGGAAAAGATCTGCCTGCACACCTAGAGAACATATCCCAAGGGAACCAGAAAATACCCCAAGGGAATCAGAAACAGAAAATGAGCTAACAGAAATGATAAAGGACATAAAAAGTGGAAGAGAGGAAAAACGAAGAACATCTTCCCTAACAAGGGAAAACCAGAAGAAAGTTATCAGTATCGAAGAATACAGAGCAAAAACTGCCCACTAAAAATAACTATTTTAAATTAATGAAATAGATTGAAAAATATAAGCTAATTTATGTTTGACTTTAAACTTTTAAACATATAACACGTTAAGATGGAGGGATTAAACCTTCGAATCTTAACTGTTAATATAAATGGATAAAATAAAAAATGTGGCAACAAATTATGATATAATTTTAATACAAGAGACTCATGGGATGTCTGAACAATTAAAAGAACTAGAAGAAACGCTTGATGCAATAGTTCTAAAAAATAACCACCCAACCAAATCGAAATCAGGTGTGGCTACAATTATCAGGCAATCAGCCAAAGGATTAAACATTGAAGCTCCAAATATCCCAAGAGAATTACAAGGAAGATTACTACATATAAAACTAAATAACTACAATATTTTTAATATCTATGTACCAAGTGGAACTTTTATTCAAAAGAAAGTCGATTTTTTAAAAAATGTAAACCACTATATTCAAGGCTTCATAGGCAATCCATGTATAATAGGTGGTGATTTCAATTGGATATCTTCAGATTTGGATAAAAGTGATAAACTTACAAAAAATGATAAAGAGTTTAAAAAAATGGATAAATATTTTAAAAGAAACAAATAATTTAGAAGATATTCATAGATTGCTAAATGGAAATAAAAAATATACATTTACATATAGAGGAAATAAAGGAAGTAGATTAGATACATTATACATATCCTAAAACCATATAAACGAAGCCAAAGCTTGCACCATAATTATCAAATTGCAAACCATAAAGCCGTAGAACTAGTAATGAAAATATCAAATAAATGCAAATGGGGACAAGGATTATGGAAGATGAATAATACTCACCTAATGAACACCTAATGTGAAAACTGTGCATGCTCACCTCGAGAAATTTAATAACAACAATGGAAATATACTAAAAGAATGGGAACAACTAAAACAAGAAATAAAAAGAATGACAAAATACTATAGTAGCATAAAGAAATTGCAGAATGATTGCATAAAAATAAATACATTGAAAGTCAAAGTAAAAATAATTCAAATACTGTAAATGAGGAAAATTTTAGACAATGGAGCAATATTGAAAAAGTTTTATCCCTTGTGCTTTTTCTAAGGGCAGGGAAATTTGAAAATTTATATAAGAAGGGGAAGGGTCTATATAAAAAGAAATATAAAACGGGGGAAATAGGAAAATTGAATCTGAGAGTTAATAATATAATCAGTACAAATAAAAAAGACATACTACAAGAAATTAAAAATTACTATGATAAAATATATAAATCTCAACATATTGAAGGGAAAAATATAGATAAATACCTACAACAAACTAAATATAATCAAATATCATATAAAGAAAAAGAGAAGTGTGAACATTTTATTACAGGTAGTGAAATAAGTGCAATAAAAAGTTTAAAAAAGGGAAAATCACCAGGAGCAGATGGAATTACATCTGACTTCTATATTAAATTCCAAAATAAGCTAGTAGATAGTCTGGAACTATTATTTAACAATATTTTACTAAAGTGGGAAATGCCAAAATGTTTAAGAGAGGAGGTTATTACTTTAATATACAAGGGGAAGGGAGACAGAGAAGATATAAAAAACTGGAGACCAGTTACACTGTTAAATACGGACTACAAAATTCTGAGTAAAATAATAAGTTGAATAAGATGAGTATAAATAAAATAATTAATATAAATCAAAGCTGTGGAGGGAAGGGAAGAAAAATTTCAAATAATACTTTGTCAATTACATCTATAATAGAATTTTTAAAAGTAAGGACAGAAAGGAGTCGTGTTCTTGTTCGATCAGGAGAAAGCTTTTGATCGAATAGAACATGACTTTATTTTTAAAACTTTAGAGAAATGTGGATATGGGCCCAATCTAATAAATTTAATAAAAGCGACGTACAATAAAATATTTTCAAGAGTAACAGTGAATGGGGCCTTAACGGAAAAAATTAAAATACAACGCTCAGTAAGGCAGGGATACCCCTATCTATGCTGCTATATGTAATAGCTATAGAAACCTTGAACATAAATATTAACAGTAATACTAATATTCAAGGAATACAAATACCAAATCTGAACTATAAATTCAAAACTATATTTCATGCAGATGACTGCACATGCCTAACCAGAGATGCTTACTCATATAAGCATCTACAGGACGAATTCACAAAATTTGGCAAAGTCTCGGGCTCAGCTATAAATCACGATAAAACGGAAATTTTACTAATAGGCAACTGGAGAGGAAACCACCCTGGGCTTCCCCCAAATCTGATTAAAGAGCATGTAAAAGCATTAGGGATTATTTTTGGGACGAACTCTACTCACAAAAACTACTGTGAGTTAGTAAAAAAGATTGATTCTCAGATTGAAACTTGGAAATATACAAGATTAAACCTCATAGACCGAACACAGGTGGCTAAAACCTATTTATACAGCCAATTGAGTTATGTAATAAACTCTGTTCACTTAACTGAAGCAATGATAGGAACGATTGAAAGAAAAATATTGAGCTATATTTGGAATAATACCATACATTATCGTAAGAAAAAACATATTAGCAGACTAAAGATAGAGGGGGATTAGCCCTGCCAAACCTTAGCATAAAACAAAAATCATTAATTATAAATAGATTTAAACAATTAGACAATAATCCAAAATATCCGTGGGAAGCTATATATATTTATAATTTCGGATATTTATGTAGATTTAATAATGAAATATACAAAAATAATAAATTGAGTAAACTCTAAGAACCACCAGGAACATATAGGAGAATAAAGGATATACTACACATATATAGAGATAACAAAAAAAATTTGGGATTTAAACAATGATACTTATGTTACTTTATTAAATGCAACATTAAGTGATAAACAAAAAATAGAATTCAAACACCCTCAGCTAAACTGGACGACTATTTGGAAAAACTGGGCAGGTATAGGATCGGCTGCGATACAAAGTAGGCTGTTCCTGTACCTGCACGACAAATGGTTAACAGGAGTTAGCCTTTAAAAGGCACTTAGCATCTTATATATCTAAATGTAGGTTATGCGGAAAATGTATAGATTCAAAAAACCACATGATACTATTTTGTACCAAGACTAAACAGGAAAGACAGATACTAAGAAATAAAATTATAAATTTTAATGATAACTTTTATATACTGATAAAATTAATGATAAAGTAATTTATAAAGCATTGACTATAACAAAATAATGAAGATGAAAGAGATTTAGATAATTGATTTGAATTTAAGTCTTTGTTTATAATAGTATATCTGTGGGATCTTTACACTTTATGCAACCAACAAAACAAACATTGAAAAGACTACTCAGGGGATTCTAAGGTGCGAGGCCAAAGCTACGGGACTCGCACCGAATCGCCAAAGGGAGCCGAACAAGAACATTACGAAAACAGAAACACTTGCACGCAAATATAACACATCCTATCCATTACATTCTATATTCTCTTAACTATCTTTCCAAATATCCAGCATACACTAAAATATAAAGATTCTACAAGACCGAGAAATAAGGTTAAGACAAATGTGTCCAACTGAATTTCTCGAGTTAAACTGAATCTGGAATAAATTAAATAACAACTATAAAGATTTGACTATATGCCAGTCCAAACATTAACACAATATAGCATACATACATAATAGCACACACATACAGCACACATGGACAATACTGATCACCGGCAATGATCACTTACAATAAATAAACTCCAAGACCAGCCCGGGTTGAGGAGTATTTTACAATAGAATAGGAAAAAATGGTGTATAAACCCTAAAACAAAAATTCATAAAAACGAAATTCTATAAAATTAATACAAATAGCACACACATATTAATAAAACAGAAAAACATTAAAAAAAAAAAAAAAAAAAAAAAAAAAAAAATTAATTTTGGAACTAGGGGGTCTATGAGAAGTCCGAGAGGGACCACACCAATAAAACTTAGGGACTTGCACATCTTCAGCTGTAGAGGTATGTAAGTTATTCTTAATTTCTTTTGTATATTATTTCTTGTGTATATTGTAAGTTATAGCTATTGTACTACCACGTTTATTTTTGTATATTTAAAGTTTTGTAAAACTGGACGTACCCGTATATACTCGTGTATAAGCACGTTCGCGTATAAGCCGAGCCCCCCAAACTGAATAAGTATCAACACTAAAAAGTGCATGACCCGCGTATAAGCCGACCCACAACTCCCAGACATTACAAGATGCACGCGGTAAGTTTAGGCAAACTTTTATTAACAAAAGTTACACGTATATTTATCTCGGGGCTGGCATGTATATTTATTAAAAAGTAATGGTATAAACTTATTTCAAAAGAAATTTATTTAATTTTACGTTTTCTTATTGTTTCTGCCTAATTCAGATTTTGTATAACTTGATTGAACGATGACAAGAATTGTGCATTCGCGGGTTGCTATAACACAACCTCTCCCTTTTGACTCAATTATTGTTTATTTATGCGTTATTGCATTGGACATTTGATATCAGTGCACCATTAAGATTTTATTCTGCCTTGAAATTTTAAATACCTAACTCTCATTAAAATGTGATCCCAGTATGGCAAAACAACGAACAACAGTACGGTTTGATTCAATGCTCGCAATTAGGCTACTGAGCGTATTTACATAATAGTGCCGCTGCATGTACATTGTAGGTTTGAACACTCGCTGAATGAAGCACATTCCGCTAAATGAAGTACATCCCTTGGAGTCGAATAATGGGCAGCACTGCACTAAACTTTAATGATATCTCCAAAATACAATAATGAAATTTCAGAAATAATGCTTCGAAAATTATGCTAACACCGTAAAAACAGAGTTGTAGTTTGCTTTGATGTAAGCGACCTTACACCATACCTGTCAACTATCACGTTGGTAGGAAAAAAACCAACAGATTTCTGGGGTCGTTCCACGCCTACCTCCCGATTTCATACTACCTCCTAATTTTTGCATAGAAGTCCCGATTATTACATTTGTCGTCGATTTTCATTTCTCCTAAATAAAAGGTCCTACATAAATAAATGTATCGTATGCAATCAATGGAAGCCATGTTTTGTTGTATCACCTGTTAATATTGTTGTGACGAAATAATTACTTTACTATTTGCTAGAAATAACTATCTTCACTAAATAGAATGTTTAGTTTAAACATTATTCACGTAAATCTTTGATTTTTTTTTACCTATACAACAATACAAAAATATGGAAATAAACCAAACTAAAAAAAAAAAAATAAATAAAAAAAGTAAAAATAACCACAACAATAAAATTGTCGACAATTTCAATCCCAAGAATGATCACTATGAATGATCTAATATGCTATATCGCCATTCCCACCAAAGAAACTTACACGAGTGAACACCTGTCATTTTTATATCGTATATACGAACGTTAATTGCCATCATTAAATTAAAAGGAATGAAAATACATACCACGCAGCATACGTGTCCTCTAAAAACTAATTCAGAATACATGTTTTATAAACAATACTAAATGCTTTGCGAGTTGACAATAAGGAAATGAGGTCGGATATACAACGAGAGGAAATAGATGCCACACGTACGGTACCGTGAGGCTGCCTATTTAGGCATATTTAGTTCAACAATATGATTAACATTTTATTATGTCACGCTGGCTTTCTTGCTTCTTTATTTAAGACTAAGCTTCAGCTATTGTGCAGTTTGGCCACGGCTGACCAGGATATAAAAATAGGGTACGTCCTGTGGAAAATAAGGCCGTCATAGAGAGAAACGGCGCATCCTTTGCGAATTTCACACATATTGGACCCGGAAGATCGGTCAATATTTAGTGAAAATGAGGCTTAAAAAATGCCACGAAAAACCTCCCGATTTTAGGTCCCAATCTTCCTATTTTTTTTTGTCAGTCTCCCTACTTGGCATTTCAAAAGTTGACCGGTGTGTCTTCCGCCCCGTTTTACAAAACTACGATAATAATGCTAATATTTTGGAATGAAGTACAATTATATATCAATGTACGGGTATAGTTGCCGGTCAAAACACAAGCCAGTTTCAGGGTTTTAATGATTAACTGGCCTGTATTGCTGTCGGAAACAAAAAACTAGTCCGCCAATTATCAACAAACAAGACGCCGAAACATCGAGTTTCCCACTGTGTGGACAATTATATTGTTCAGCCAAAATACAAAACTAAAATAGATTGATGATGATCTTAGTTGATCTATAATGAGTTTTAGCCTTTATTATTGCCACTCTTCGTGAACATGAATATTACCTCATGTTGTAGGATCGCTTATATGACTGAAAATGAGTAACTCGTGAGCGCGTGATTCAACGCAAATGAAACAGCTATTAAGGACTAGCTGAAATGTTATCTGGAAGAATGCGATTTGGTCGAAACAATGAATAACGCAAAATCTGCATCAAATACGTTTCGGAATAAATAAGGATTTAAGTGACGCCATGCACGATTTGCACTGTGCAAGTACTGTACATTATAGTTCAGCCTCGTCTCCCGGGTAATCTAAACCAGCCCACGAATTATGAAGTCTGTATATACCTTTATTTAATTTCTTGTTGAAGAAATCGGAAAATATGCACATGCAAAATAATAACAAAATAAATCATAGTACTTTATAACAGTTTAATAAGTGTCGGGACACCGAAAATGATTTTTCTTTACATGCATACAAGTCTTAGGACACGGAACAAATTATTTTTTCGTGTCCTAAGATTTACAGTCGTTAAAGTAGTCAACAAAAAGACTTGAAAACTGTCAAGTTTATACACTGGCCCGCAGATAAGCCAACCCGTCTATGTCCAGGCCTTTATTTTTTCCTAAATTATTCGGCTTATACGCGAGTATATACGGGTAATAAAATTTCTCTTGACCCTCTAGTGGCCTAGTGGTTAGAGCGTCCACCTCGGATGCGGGAGGTCGTGGGATGGATCCCCGGCCGAGTCATACCAAAGTCTTATAAAAATGGTACTAACAGCTGCCTCGCTTGGCGCTCAGCATTAAGAGGTTAGTGCTTGGACTGGTCGGTCTGGTGTCAGGATAATGTGACTGAGTGGAACATCATGCTACGTGTCTGCGGCATGATGCCCCCATGCTAGACATCACTATAAGCTGCCACACTGCAGACATAGTGGCGATATGACTGAATAATTGTTAAAGCTACGTTAAAAAATCCAAGTCAAACAAACGCAAATTTCTCTTAAATTAACAGGTTTTTATAACGTTATTTATTTTGCATTTACTAATTGGATACAGACAGATAAATTAAAAATTGTAACCATTTAAGTATAAAAGATTGTGTACAATCTTCTTTATTTTATTAATTCAAAATATAAATAAAAGCATCATGCATAATAATCAAAAGCATTAAAACTGTTTATCTCTATTTATTCATAAAAGTTCTATTTTAATTTTCGATAGAGCTATTTGTATCTTTATGATCCATTTTTTATAGTTTTATGTATCTAAACGTCTTTGATCCATACTATATATGCCTTTTTTTATGCCACTTATGCATTTAAGATTATAACAAAAATGTGTGAGAACAAATTTAAGGTATAACGTCATCTTGTTTGGTTTATATCATTGATTGCATGGAAACAGAATGTATTTAATGACGTAAACAATAGTACCGACTTCAGTCTTAAGAAGCAATAAAGCGAAACCGGTCAGTCACAAGTTTTAAGTGTTGGTGTTGTTTTACTCTGTGTGTGTGTGTTCAACTTTAGTTGCTCCGTGACTGTAGATTGCAGTGATGAGCTATTTTAGTTTGTGTTCTGTATAATGAACCTGTTTGGGGTACCTTCCCATTGGATGATTAAGTCAGGTCGGATGTGCTGCGACATGAATCGGGTAGGTTGTATTGCGACTTGCAGTCGTAATAGAGTTTGGGAGATATATATGAGGAAGAAGAGAACAATTCATTCATTCCTAATTCATGTTTCCAAGTGATGTTCTTCTTTAATATCAGTCTACAGATGTTTCTTGCGTTGTGCTTTGATTTAACTTGAGAGGAATCATTTATTTCAACTATTCACTGGAACTGGAAGTGTTCATGTAACAACCTGAACTAAAGCAACATTTTTGGATTATTATGAATTCATTCAAAGGAGTTTTAGACAATGACATTGAGATACATCAGGGCTTTTGGCACTTTAGCATATTCAAGGATACTGGTGCATCAGCACTTTTGAAACCCAGATCTCATTCAGAAAATTCTATTGTTTTGGATATGTGATAGAAAATTATGGGGTTACTTTGGATTTAATTCACGATAGTGTAACTACTTTATGGTCATAAACTAAGTAACCGAAAAAAGGAAATCCCTCAAGTTTTGTACAACTTAACAAATAATTGAATTATCAATGTTATCAATGAAAATGTGAGAGGAACTTACAATATTATGAAGTGAATCCAAAATAATCTTGATAAAGTTCTATGAAAATCCACAAGAATGAAAAGTTCCATATAAATTAAAAAAAACGGAAATGTACTAGTCCGGCAAGAATCGTGATTTTGTCAATATGGCGTTTTCCATAACTCCTTTCACAACCGTTCCATAATAATATTATAGTCCAAATAATGAGCACTTTGTATTTCCGCTGAACAGTCCAAGCAAATGCGTTTCCTCTCGAATAATATAAGTACAACACAAAATACGTCTGCAGACTTACACAAGGAACACAAGAAATGAGAATGACTCCAAATCAGGAATGAATCTGATTGCTCAGTTCTCTCCTTATATACACCTATTACGACTATATTTCTCAACATACCCCACCTGACTGATCTTACGAGTCAAATTATCTCGAAATTGTCTATTCATGTGACCTAGCCCAAAATCAATGGGAAGTTGCTGAAATCTTCTAGAATCGTCTGAATCCCATCAGCCAATGAGAAATTAATCCAAAGTCGTCATTTAATCTTATTAGAGATTATTATTAATAATTGTAAACACATACGTAAACATTGATTTATAGATCGTGTGTAATTTTACGCTCTTAACAGATCCTGTCAAGCAGGCAAAATCTAACTAAAGATAATCTGTACAAATTACTGCTAAAAATAAAAATTACGAAAATTAGATAAAAAGCATTTACCAGGAGTTACAAAAATACAAATATACATAACTGTAAGTTCCTCTTAAATTTTAGTTTTATGACTTAGATAATTAAATTGTTAAGTTTAAAAAAAAAAAAAAAAAAAAAAAAAAAAAAATTGTTGGTGTTGCTTCTTTCTATCCTTTAAGACCATAGAGTCGTAATGTGTTTTGCCATTCAGTCCCTTCTACATTACTCCAATAAGAGTAGTGGAACAAATTAGTCCTAAATTACATGATCTCCAGTTACGGACGTTGCGCTGGATAGTTTTAGTTCATATTTAAAATGACGTTGATCATTTCGCTATCTGATGTAGTCACCAACCAGATCCACTGTCATATAACTGTGGATTACCCAAGGATAACTTGTTCGTGGCTGAAGATAGTGATAAACGTATGTAAAGGCGAATTTTATTGTCTGTACCTTGTCTGGGATCTGATCTTGTCTATCTTTCTTGAAATGTTTTGACCTCAATGAATATCGCCTTTCTATATTTCTCTTCAAAATCAACTCCGTGTTTGTGTCTCATCCAGGCTTTTATTCTCACGTCAAAAAAAGTAACTGAGCACATCGTCGAGAACACTAAGGAGAATATCATAAGCATCTAATTTCGATGGTGTCCACTTTTACACGGTATGTATTCTGTTACATCACAGATAACAACATACATATTCTGACTACATAGAACGATTAATCTACAGCGTTTAAAGGACATTTATTGACATATTCTTATAATATTTTGACAGAGGAAGTTCGACGGCAAACATTTTAGCTTTTAATAGGTCCAGTAAAGTTAGTAATATGTTGTTATGTAGTCATTTATATGGTCCATAATAGCAAACAATTCTGATATTAAAGAATGAAAATTTTACCCATTTTGACGGAAATCGAAACCTACATTTCTCCTGACCTAGTGCTAATGTAAGTACTCATGCATTCTTATTGAGATTTTTGAGAGAATAATGAAACAAAACCAATATGCGGAACGTACAGCCTTGAGAATGTTTGATTGGTTTGAGCTTTTACCTGACGTATCGTTGATCCTATCTATATATCTAAACTCCTTTTACCTCTCTTGGAGTGTACGGAATGTTCTGTATGCGTGCGGTTTAATATCCCTCAAAATATTTTCCATGTAATAAATGCAGGATATATGCGTTTTTCACTGTAAAGATACTGAAATCTTATTTAACAATGGAAGTGGACACTTTGTAATGTCATTTGTGGCGAAGCCAAGGTAACACCACAAAATATTTCCACTTGGCTAATAAAATATTGTCTTGCATTTACAAACAAGACTTAATTCTCCTTTCATGGATTTTGTTTCTCATAGTCAATGTCAAAGCAGGTACCAACTGTATAACAAGAGCGGCACAATAAATTCTAAATTTTAAGATGCTTTCAACGTCTTATAAATTTATTTCCTACACAAATAACATTTTCAGATTGCGCATTTTGCCAAATCAATGCATGTTTTCATGCAGAAATCAGTTTGCGTATTTTACAAATTAATGCATGTCTTCATACAAAAATGAAGGGTTTTATCTTGGTTATCAAGTTCTTGTGCAGATTGCTCCAGTGAATACATTTGGGTGGGGGTAATATAGAATCGTCACGTCGTAACCAAAAGTCTTAAGAACGTAATATCTTTCAGCACATTAGTACAATTATTGTGAGTTTCCTTAAAAGGATTTTGATTGTTGTGCAACCTTGGCAAGCAAGGGCTCTAGTTCAGTAGCATATGCTTCATTCGAATTCAGACATTTAATTTCGGTGTACACGCAATATTTATCTAACCGCAATTTCTCTATGGTTATGAAACGTGATCATGAGTGTGATGAGTATTAAGATCGAAAATTAAACATTTTTTGATTATATATCAAATCACAAATTTTGCCCATCGCATACTGTCAGATACGTCCACCCTGATGGAGACGAGGAGGTGGGAATAAGAATAAAACAGAAGGCCTGAATACGGAAATAAGTCTGAATACCCAATACAAAGGAGGATATATTTCCTAATTATGAAAAGAAAAGCAGTTTCAGAGGTGATAGTCACAGTGGCGATATATATATATATATATATATATATATATATATATATATATATATATATATATATATATATATATATATATATATATATATATATATATATATATATATATATATATCCTGAGCAATAAATGTTCATTTTCGAAAATAAACCTGTTGGTTTGGTTGCCTGAGTCATGAGCAACCACGCAGTCACCATCACAAATCATACGGCTCAAGTCCAGGTAAATGTAAATCAAATTACTATTAACTTTTATTTTTGCAAAGCTGGAACTTTGCTACAATGAGGGTTACACGTGTGTAGGACTGGACTTTGTAAATAAATGCACACACACACACACACACACACACACACACACACATCCATATATACATACATACATAGAGAACTTGAAATGTAAATCTGAACGGTAGGTGCCTATATTCACGACACGACTGTGTTCTATCTTAGGGTGTACGGGGCCAGTAGCAGGGAGGGTGAACAGACCAAGTTTTAGGAGCGTTATTTCGCGAAAATAAAGCTTTAAACGAAAAATGGGGTGGGTGGGTGGTGATTCCGACAAATATTTTTCAGCAATATTAAATAATCAACTTTCACGAGGTGGAGGGTGAACGGACTATTGTTTTTAGATCAGTCTATTTTTGAAAATAAAGCTTCCTACAAAAATGAAAATACAAGATCAATAACGCTAAACCGAGACCTCTAACTGGGTTAGCTCGTTTCTGTTATTTTTTCTTTTGACGCTTGTATTTTCAAATTTTTATGCGTTCTCGTTTACCGACCCGGAATACAGTCCCCTCCCTGCTGCTGGTGGCGTAATTAAATCATTAATATTATAAAATGAGTGATCCCACGCTAACCATAGAATCTCGTACAGCTAAATTAGCTCGACAGCGACTTGAGACAATTAAAAAATATCTTCCAGTCCGTGATTCTGTCAAACAAAAATTGCAAGAGCGTCAGGGTTCTCAGGTGGAATTTTCAGAAGGTGCAGAATAGTTATTTCAACCGGTTATAAAATCCACCGATAGACTCTTGCTTCCATTAATAGGCACAGCTAGATCCACGATAAAACCCGCAAGACGAACTAAGGAAACAGAAAAAAAAATTCTAAAAGAACTTCCAGGTGAAATAGCTGCTGCTACTTATCAACCACAAACGTATAAAATACTTGAGGGTATTGGCCATCTTCGTTCTGAAGTGGCCGATATAAAGGATATTATACCAGAACCTAAAAAACCACCAACACAATTTACCGAAGAAGGTCGTATAATACTTCGAGAAAACCCTGTAGCGTTTGCCGCACAGGATATTCCATTCGTAGTACTTTGTTAGATCCAAAATGGATTCCGTTGATATTTCGAACGTCGCGTGGTATAAGCAAAATCACCAAGAAAAATAGTAGTGAGATATGTGGAGGTGTTTGGGTCAGATACCCCTATAATCATTTCCAAAACGATCGGAAAGATCACATAGTCCCCAAATATAGTTCTCTACCTGATTTTTATGAATAAAATATATGATCATCATCAACATCTTCATAATTTGTTTGGCAACCATAATTCCATGGCAAATTTGCGATAGTCCGAACTTTTTGGAAACGATTATAGGGGTGTCCGATCCATAAACACTCCACATATCTCACTACTGGCGAAGTTTGTATTTACAAATATTATTTAACAATGTTAGATAAATTATGTTAGAGATTAGAAAATTATATAATATGAAAAGCGAGAGAACGTTCATGGGAGGAATAGTGCCCGATCATCGTATTAAAATAATCGGATTAAATCTAACTAAAATACTAGTTGTAGAATTTGAACCAGTAATAATGGCTGCTAAAAAACTTTATATTTTATAAAGCCATTTTGGAAATACGAATTATTTCCAAATACGAATTATTTCCAAACCTGCGATGAAACTTTTTGGATTCTTCTTAGAGAGGACGATGAAAGATTGGAAGATTGGATGTCAGATCATGACAATGATGTATCCGATCATGGAATCAAAAATCTTCCTCATAAAAAGAAGCAGATATTACGTTGCTTAATGGACCTTGATTATTATTATTACGTTAGATAAAATTTCATCAAATTATTTTACAACACTATCCCCGTATTTTTTTATCATAACCGTTTTCGTACTCGCCAACCCTCATTGGCAGTACATCAGTTAACATACTATCAGTAATTCGGAACTCACGTATTAAATCATCCATATCATACTTTACTCCACGCAAATGAGACCGGATTTGATCAAGCAATTTTTTATACGTTATAATTGCATTCTTGTAAGCCCTTTTTCATTTCAAATTTGGGTTCAATTTTTATAAGGGCTGACGTGAAAGATATGCCAGCTCCTGATATTATCAAAAGAAATGGATTTAATGATGCTCCACTTGAGATTATACCAGCTGTGGTTAAAGCTAGTGGAAAATATGATGTAACGTTCAATATTCGACCATAATAGTCATAACATTTTTTTACGCACCTTACTTTTTTTAATGATAAAATTTATAATATTTCATCAACGTGTTATGAAAAAAACAGAGAATGATTGTTATGAAATGTTTCCTTATAACTTAAGAAATGTCTTGGTCATGGTTAGAGAGAGATGGAAAGAGAGAGGAAGAGTTAAGGCTCTCTTAAGGAAGGAGGTGTCACTCCTAATGGTGTAGATACAGCTACATCTGGGGAAGATGGCGATGCGAGAGAGTACGACGGGATCGACTGTAAGAATAGACAAGAGTCCTTCTGATTCTTTGAGGAACAAACTCTAGTTAATTGATATATATATAGATATATAAAACTACAGTCTAGAGATACACCTTATAAAGCCTTTATATTTAAAATACCCGAAATACATATAAAATTATACTTTTCCTTCGCGCTTACCAACTTCATACATTTGTAAAACTTCTGCATATTTAGAATATAATGCAGATAATTAAATCTCGATTATATTCATGACAGCCAAAGCGTATATAATTCAATAGTTGCGATTAATGCAACAATCATTTTGAAGAAATGTATTTTACTAATTTTAAAATAGAATACATTTTTCTTTATTACTTAAAGAATATTTTATTTCCAAATTAAATCTAAACATGAAGTTGGTAGCGAATTAATCTTTTCACCATAAATATGAATGAATATAAATTCTTTAAAACAATTAAACATCCCTTTACATTATAATATAACATAGAAAGAACTCACAAGAATGTTGAAAAAGTATGAACTTTACCGTGAAAATCTCTAATATTAAAAAGTCTCTATTCTTTAAAGAAATTTACAAACACAACGATTCTTACCTGTAAGAATAGACAGAAAAAGAGTCCTTCTGACTCTTCGAGGGACAAACTGATTTTACGCAAGCCTGGTCTTCAATTTATACACAATTTTGAGCGCATGTTCATGCCCATATATGGAATAGTTCTAGGCTTTTTGTTCGCTCATCTCGAATCAGAACGAGGCTCTCGTCTGTTCTCACAGAAACCGATTGTATTAACCTGTAATTTAGCAGAAACTTTTGCCTCATCAAAATTAAATTCATCTATAATGTTTAATGATTTATTAACAATAACTGGATCAAAATCAATAGTCCAACTTAGCATGGGAAAGATAGCGTTTATATAAGCTCTTATGATCAACTCTAGACTTGCCTGTTTGGCAATATTTAATATAGTTCGTTTGTCGTGATAAAACATTCCAAGTTTCTGAAATATTTCTCGTTTTTTAAAATTATCATTTAGTTTTTTATTTTGTTCTAATTTCTTTTTTATTTCAGCAAGTCTGTTAAGACGATTATGTAAATTATTTGCACGATTTCCTTCTTGCGGTCTACGGCTATGCGCCTTGGATTATATTATATCTAATTTATTTATAATATCTGTATTTTCAGTATCAGGTTCTAGCAATATTTTTTTCAGTATATTTTCAATCTCATCTTGCTCGTTTATGCAATCGTCAGGATGACAGTCATGCTTATAATATCTTAAGTTTTTATTGATTCTATTAGTTGTGACCCTCGCATGTACATAACCCTTGCAAACTTGATTTCATTACTTGACCGTTTCTCATCATCTATATCATTATATCTTCATCCTTTCATTTTATCCAATTTTTTACCTAATATTTTCAACGGCTCATTAAGTTCTTCAAATTTAATAGGTATGACAAGATTAAATATATTATCGTGAAATTCCCTCGCAACGGTTATTATTGGTTGCTCCGACATTATTATATAACTTTAGATTAAATATGATCGCGACGATGTAATCGTTACGATCATACCTGATCATCGAGCGTGTATATTTGAAATGCTATTAGTCCTGGAAATGGAGATTCTGCTGCTACTACAAATATCCTAAAATACAGGTACTTTGTTACGGTGTTTGCGCTTGGGATTGTGAAGGATTGTGCTGTTGAAATGTAAGTGTTTGATGTATTATATAGAGTTACCCAATTTGTGTTATCATTAGATCCATCCAAATGCCATTTGTATATTCACCCAACACCTGAATTTAACCTTCCACGTAACATAAACTGCCAAATTGCGACAGCGTACGGACATTTTAACTTTATCCAAAAATTTGATGTCTCTCCGTTTGTTGTCCATTCCGGTCCACCAGAAATGACAGAAATAAATAAAATAATAACATGATGGGGATATTTTCCAGGATACTGTTTTGACGCACTTATTTGAAATCCTAGTCTATTATTTATTGAGTCGATGAGGATTGGTATAAAACCAACATTATTTTTAGCATATAATTTTCCACTTCCTCCTCCACCAAGTAAGCTATCAACATAAGCTTTATTAACCAAGTCACTACTAGTCGTTGGAGTAGCCAAGGAAGTAATTTTATTATTTTCCATGCTTAAAGTTCCCATCATTGAATCTCCAGCCTTTTTAACAAGTTTGAGTTTATGTAAGAAAATATGTTATTTGTTACATCAACATCTCTAGAGTCCACGTACAATTCATTGGTTAAATCCTCAGCAACTACTGGTACATATGATGAAGTTATTTTATTACTTCCCATGTTTAAATTGCCAATCATCGTTCCTCCTGTTTTGTGTATCAAATCAGTGTTTATATACGAGGATAGATCAGTGATAATTTTAATATCATTAAAATCCACATACGTTTTATTAGTCAAATCATCATCATTTACAACTGTATACGTTGAAGTTATTTTATTAATTCCCATGTCAATGTTACCGGTCATTGTTCCTCCAGTTTCATTTAGCTTATTATCGTCGATGAAGATTAGTTGAGAATAACTTACAGCTTGCGTATTATCAAAATTTACCATCGGATATGCAGTTTCCAATCCAATAATTTTTATTACCAGACATGTTAATATAACCAATAACCGTTCCACCGGTTTTATCTAGTTTATTTTCATCAACATACTTTAATTGTAAATAACTTACAGCTTGTGTTTGATTCAAATTTGCTGACGGGTATGAGGTTTCTAGGTTTATATTTTTTTACCAGACATATCCAAATTTCCTCTTAAAATTCCACCCGTCAACGATAATTTGTTATCTTCGATCGTTTTTAATTGTGAATAACTTACAGCTTGAGTAAGATCAACATTTGCTGGTGGATAATCTACTTCCAAACCTTTTATTCGCTGAATCTACATCAATAAATTACCTGTCATCCTGTCACCGTTTTTTAAAACAAAATTTGATGTATCAATTATTGTCATTGATGAATCATCAGCAGAAGTTAATTCTGATAAAGTTGTCCCGAATTTTGTGCAATACGACATTATATAAAATATGTAACATAAAATTATGTATAGCATTCAAAATATACAACAACAATAACATCATCGTCGAAAAAGTCAAAGATATTCAATTTTGATACAGAACGATTAATCAGACATAAACATAACAACGAACTACCAGATTGTCTTTATCTCATAGTTTGTCGTACAGGTTCTGGTAAAGCAAATCTGTTACTAAATCTCTTACTCAACGATAATCTTAATTACAATCGCGTATACATCTATACAATTAATCCACAGCAGGACAAGTACGAGTTATTAAGTAAATACAACGATAAACTTCGTAATAAACTTGGAGCCAACGATGAAGTATTTTTAAAAAAAAAAACAACCAGAGGATTTAATTCCCATTGACGAACTTGATTCATCCGAACATAAAATAATTGTATCCGACGATATTCCTCTGAACAATGAAGAAACGAATAAGATTAAATCATACTTTTCATTATCGCGTAACAAAGAAAATGTAATTCGATTTATCTCGCACAAGGCTTTATACCGTTGATAGATTCATTAGGCGAAATGCGGGATGTTTCACACTATTTCCAGGGCTGGATAACGTTGATGTAAGAAATGTTTTAAACGAACAATGCGGAGATGTAACCAAGGACAAGTTTATCGAATTATATCATCGAGCGACAGAAAATAAATATAATTTCTTTTTATTTGATAATCTCGCACGTGACCCAAATAAAATGATTATCTGCTGCATTGACGAATTTCTCGCAGATTAATTTTATAAAGCTTATGAAAAATAAGTGATTGATTATCATCAAAAAGTTGAATTATTGAAAAGATTCGCTGCATCACATACTGCTGCTAAAAAAAAAAGATATGAGGAAAGGCGTCAAGGTCAATGTGTTGTGGAAGAGGCAACTGCTAGGTTTTTTAAACCGGTTACTGAAACACTAGTCGGTAAGAAACCGGAGATACAAACACTGTCCCCGGAGGAACTTAAAAAATTGAAGAAAACGGATTGCTAGGACAGTTGAAAGAACAACAAGCCGATACTTAACAAATTAAAGAAAACCTTGAAGAAAAAATGAAGAAATTGTTGGTAAGGTACGTGTGACTGCACGACAAGAAATAATAGCAGAAATAATTGATGATTTACAATAAAAATATGATTTTCCACCTTATCAGATGGGAGAACTTGATGGGATTATTGTTGATGACAATCTGATGATAATAAGATAGCTTTAGAAAACTTTATGAGAAAAAAATTGATGATGCAACTTATGTAGATTTTATAGAAGAAACATTTAATAGATTGGGAAGTGATGAAGAAATTAATAACATATGAAACTGGAAACGGGATACTTTTAAACTTTTTTATCAATACTCTTCATGAAATAATTGAAAAGGAAATTAATCCACATAAAAAGTTTGGGATGACGACTGAAGATACCCATACTCGATAAGACAGGTAATTCGAACGCGCAACGCTATAATTGCGAGAAATGTGCAAAAGACAGCTGATAAATATCGTACCAGACCCAAAGGTTATAAATATAGTTTTTCTTAACAATGATTAGTAGATACGAAAAAGATCGTAAAACATATATGGCTGATGAAATGCTCGGATATGGTGTATGTGTAATTATGTCAAACACTGAAATGGTTGATAGACTTATATTATTAATATCGAAAGAAGCTGGTAACGAAGGCGCTGAAATCGACAATGAAATCATTGATATATTAGATCATCTTCGATCGAACGGATTGCTAACATCAGCCGAGTATGAAATTTTACATACTGATCTTATCGAGTAAATAATCCAGCACTGATACATAAGTGATGGATTATCATCAAAAAGCTGAACTATTGAAAAAAAAAATTGCTGCATCGTATGCTGCTGCTAAACAAATGTATGAATAAGGACGTCGGTGTCAGCGTGATATAGAAGAGGCAACTATTAGACTTTTTAAACCAGTTACTGAGGCGGTAGTTGGTAAGGAATCGGAGATACAAACACTAACCCAAGAGGAACTTAATAAAATATATGAAGAAGGATTACTAAGACAGTTGAAGGAAGGACAACAAGCCGAGACCGAAAAAATAAAGGAAGAAATTGAAAGAAGGAGTGATATGATTAAGGAAGAAATTGAAAGAAGGATTGATATGATTAAGGAAGAAATTGAAAGAACGGGTGATACAATTATTAGTGCGGAGATATATGAGACAGAAAAACAACGAAGAATGAAGGAAGTAATTGAGCATGTTCGCGAGAGTGGTGATTATTATATAAACCTCATGTATTTAGAACAATTCGCTGAGGCTATCGTCGATGGAAACAAGGAAGTTATATTAAATTTTGTATCAGACGAAATTGATGTTGAAGATTTTAAACATTTTATAAATGGTGTTCGTTAGGGTTTGGGAATCATCGATGAATCTATTGAGGAAATTGTTAAAATAAAGCTGGAATGTTTATGGTGAATATATTTCTTCTGATGATGATTATATTCGTCTTAGAAGAAGACTTGATGATATAGTTATGATAGGAGCTTTGGAATATGAGAATTTTAAATTGATGCCAGACACAGTTCCTTACTCAATCGAAGGGTTTTAAAAAAAATGCGTGATGGTGTGATTGCGGATACTGTATATAAAACACTGGGGGAATATGAATTAAAATATTATTTGTACGATTTGTATCATGTCCTAATGTCTTATGAAAACGAACGTAACAAGGATTGGTCAATTAATCTTGTACTTGGACTTGGACTTAGTGTTCGCACATTTGCATCAAGTACTAAAATGGTTGATAGACTTATATTATTGATACCATCGACATAAGCCGGTAACGAAGGCGCTTAAATCGACAATGATATAATTGATATACTAAATAATCTTCAATCGAATGGATTATTAACAACAGCCGAGTATGAAATTTTACATACCGATCGTATAGTGAGAAAATAATTTAACAATGGTGTATAATAATGCTACTAACATCAACTACGTTATTGTTAGATTCATCGCAAAAAAGCAGCGATAGTGCAAACTTTTTTGTTTATTACAATCCACCAGTAGAGTTAGACCCTGACAAACAATACGAAACTGGATTAATTTCTACTACGATATGGCATTCCATGGCAAATGTGAAAACAAACATCAACGATGATTTTACATTTAATCCAGATACAACATCTTACTCTTGGATATCAGTTAAAATTCCACAAGGCGCTTATAATGTAATTGATCTTAACAAGACGATAAAAGAATTAATAACAAAAACAGTCGTAACGGCAACGGTTCAATTTTTGCCGACAATTTTGAGCTAACTCCGAATTACAACAGATTACGTGCGAGAATTACGTTAAAAAACAGATTTTTAATCGATTTTTCACCAACGACTAGTATTGCATCGCTGCTAGGATTTAATCATCGGTAGCATGGCAGCGCTGTAGAACAAAGTATATCATACGATGGAAACTTACCTGTTCACAAAACCGATGTAAATACAATTTTAATCAATTATGCTATCGCATCGGGATCATATTCAGCGTTAGGAAGCCAAGGCCAAACAATTTATAGTTTTTCACCAGATGTTCCTCCAGGATCGCTAATCCAGATTACTCGTAGACAAATAATATATTATCCGATTAATCCAGAGGATCAGATACAAAATGTGACAATGCAACTAACAGATCAATCCGGACGACAAATATATCTCAATAACGAAATTGTCACGTACTACTTACACCTACTTGCGATATAATTTTATAATATTATAAAATATAAAGCATCTCAATAACGAAAATGAGACGAAAAAAATTTATCGGAGAACAATCGTATGTGGATGTCTCGGAAATATATTTACAAAAGTCGTTGAAAATATACAAGGAATTGCTCGTAAAGTAGCACCAATTGCAATGGATGCTAGCAAAGCTTTTGCAACTGGAGCTGCATCAGCAGCTGGAACTGCATTTGGCCAAAAAATAGCTGATAAAATAAACGGAAGCCCACAACCATTACCGCCAACCGAATCTGAAATAAAACAAGCGATATCAGAAATTGCTCCGACTAAGGAAACAAAAAGAGCTATGGTGACTACTATGAAAAAATTATTATCTCCACGCGGCGAGGAGGTAGGACGTCAGCTTGTAAATAAAACAAGACAGAGATTAAATGTATCTGAAGTTTAACAATTTTATGTGCCGATTATAAAAAAAAAATGTCTATCAAAAATTATCTCGATCTTGGTGAGGATTATGATACTGATAAATCAGCGACGGAGTTCGAGTATATTGAATACCTCGGTGAACACTCGAACGAGCCGGATAAGGCTGGTCAGAGAATTTTTAACACGCGCGATGAAGATATGTTCTTACTACCTCACAAGGCGATGCTGGTGGTTCGTGGTAGAATATTAACAGCGGCAGTTGGTGATATTGTACCTGGAGCAGAAGTTGCTCTTATAAACAATGGTTGGAGTTTGTTCAAAAATGCTCGATATCAACTAGCGGATCAAACCGTTGAGGATATTGATAGTTGGTTACCAGTTGCAAGTACGATATTAAATATTGTTTCGTTCGGCGATGATTATTCAAGATCAATCGCAACAAACATGATGTGGTTTATTTAAGACACTGGATTAGGAGAAATCGACAGAGATGAATTTCTTTTAAACGGTGTTTTTGCACAAGGTGCTAACGCTGCCGCAGATTTAGTAATTGTTAGAAATTTTCTTGGGGGTTATGCTACTAAATTAGGTATAGATGCACCTGATGTAGCTGCAAACGAAGGTGAAACGAGAATTTCACTCACTGAAGTTTGTAACAACCTAGGTATACCAGAGCCTGGTGGAGCCGACGACAGCACCGTAACGTTAAATTTGATCAACAGATACTTTATAAATGTACGTAATCCAAATTACAACGAGGGATATGTTAAACGGAGATCACTGGAGGCGAGATCACAACAAATAACTATGATGCTGCCGTTGAGTACAATATTCGGATTTTGTCATGATTATCATAACGTTTTTCGAGGATTAAAGCATCTTATAATTTTTGATCGAGCGGATCAAAATAATTGTATTATTCGGGCTGCTGGAGCAGCTGTAAAATTTGTAATAACAAGGTTAGCGCTGTGGATGCCTAGAATCGTTCCATCGTTGGATAAGGCGGTGAAGCTTAATGAATCGCTGGAAACGTATGCAAAGAAGATTTACTTTGTACATCGTAGAATTTATCAAACAACTGTTCCTGCCATAACCGATTATACTTGGCGTATCACAGCAACTCCAAGTAAATAATTACCAAGACATATATTCATTGTTTTTCAACGACAAAATCGACTTAACAACCAACAGCAAAATAACGCTGTTTTCGATGCCTGTCTTCAGGATGTTGTTGATGTTAGAAGAATATTTGTAAGAATAAATTCTATTCAGTATGCAGAACGACGAATCGAATGTAGTTTTGCAGCTGACACTAATAAGAATGTTACTAGGGCGTATATGCATCTTATGGAAGCGATGCCAAAATATCAGGACGCTGATAGCGGATCACAGGTTAGTTTTGGGGAATTTCGTACACTTTATCCTATATTTTCATTTGACGCATCAAAACACAGCGATCGATACGTTACTTCAACGGCGGAAATAGAGGTAACTTGGAATCTTGGACAAGTTCCCGGAGCTGCACTTAACGTATTCGCACTCATACTTAGCGATTGATTTATAACAATTGATGGAGTTAAGGGGTGAATGACGGTACGAATTTAATCTAACAACCTTGATATAATGAAAACTAAGTATACAACCAGAGAAATATATATAACCCCAGGACAGGTTGAAAAATTATCAGCAGCGATTTCTAAACGACATTCTGTTTCTTTGACAATACATCCAACGGCAGCTACATCAAGGTAATGTTAACTCCACAGTAGATTAATAAACTTGATTAAAAAAACACGGCAAAAAATTGTTTGTGCTAAAACTGTCCGTTGCACAAATAACAGCGATGTCCAAACACGGTGAATATATTGGACCAGCACTTTCAGCGATAGCTAGTACAATTATTCCAAAGATTTTACCTGTGCTAGGAACACTAGGACTAGCAGCAGCATAAGGAGCAATATCAGGAGCAACTAAAAAAGCAGTATCTGGTGATGGTATCAAACAGATATACCGTTGACGTTAGTTTTATGTAACAATAATAATATAATGCCAGTTAAGAAAAGAAAACGACAATACGTCCTCGGGCAAGAAACATGGAGGAATTGTTTCTATTAGCTCCACTGTTAGCTGGGGTAGCTGGAAGTCTACTTCCAAATCTGCAAGGAATAGGACGTGGAATGACGTTACCGGGAATCAGACGCCGTTGAGCAATTTCGATATACTTGAAAATGTAAAATCCGCGTTAACAATTTTCATGGAGTATTTTCCAAAGATGAACTCGATGACGTACCAGCAGGTGGCTCGTGTATTATAATATACAAAATTTCGATGATGGATCTAGTACTCATTGGGTTGCTGTTTACGATAATAATTATTTTGATTCATTTGGACTTCATCCGAGTGATATTATAAAAAATAATATTTTTTAAAAATTTAAAAAAAATAAATTATTCGTCTAATCAGCTACAGCCTGTTGGAACATCAGCTTGCGGTTATTATTGGATAATGTTTATAAAACAAATGTCTAAAAATCCAGATTTTTTAAAATTTATTTTACAATTTGACAGACATTCGAGTAAAAACAATGATGATGTAGCAGTAAATTTTGTATGACAATTGAACATAACATGTCGCAAACGACAACGTACTGGCTCAAATGTAAAAACTAGAACGCCTAACAAGGACGAAAACGTAGAAAGTACAAAAAATAACAGAATGATGTTAAAAGTATTTGTACAGTTTGTGGCAGAAGAAAAAGTGTATTTATTTCATCAGCGGCATTACCACAAATGAAATCACCAATTACTGCTTCGCCGTTGTCAACAACAACTTCCGTTGCTGGATCTGGCATAGACAGAATTGTTTTACTAAATGATTAAAATAATAATGAAAAGACAACAAAGAAGTAGATCATGTATTCAATCACTGGGTGATCTAAGTTGTAACTGTGGTTGTGATAAAGATCTTTGGATCGAACAATATAAAATTATTACGTATTGTCAATACTGCAATCGCAGGGAAATAATCGGGTCTGGAATTGATATGCATAAAGTTATCGGCATGTTACCGAAACTGGTCCGTATAATCCACTGCACGAGCAGTTGGATGAAAATGATAATCCATTACCAGGACAGGAACCTTATAATCAAGCTGATGCAATAGCAATGTGTCATGATATTTGTTATAGAGACAATGAACAAGATAAACATGGTTGTGATAAAATGATGTTAGATGAACTACGCGAATGGAACCTACAAATATGCGACAACGATTTGATAGAAGATTGGCACAAGGAATAATTGGAGCAAAATATAAACTTGGTCTCGGTAGAGAATTATACGATAATCTGGCAACAGGGCTACACAAACCTAAAAAAAAAAAAAAACATTCCGCGACGTAAGGCTGTCGAGAACGCCGTTGATGATATCTGGGCAATAAATTTAGTTGATATCTCAAATTTTGCTAAATTTAACAATAACAAAAAGTATTTGTTCAATGCTATCGATATTTTTAGCAAATACGCTCATAGTGTACCAATCACTGATAAAACAGGAAAATCAATAACTGACGCAATAGAAGAAATTATTATTAGGACTGAAAGAAAACCTAATAAAATCTGGACTGATCATAAATCGGAGCTTTTTAATAAAAAATTTGAGAAATTTCTGGAACAAAATAAAGTAAAAAATTTGTTACAGGAAACGAAGGAAAAAGTGTTGTCGTTGAGAGATTTAATCTTACATTAAACTAGCTTATACATAAACATTTAACAGCGACCAACAATAACAGGTACATCGATGATCTTCAGAAAATCGTTGACAACTATAATGAAATGAAACACAGAACTATCAAAATGTCACCGAACGATGCAATTAAAATTCCAATATTGGCGAATGAAAACATGTATCGCAGACATAAATTTAAAATCGGTGATCGGGTTCGAATTTCGATAACAAAAAAATATTTGAAAAAGGATATACTCCAAATTGGAGCGAAGAATTTTGTATAGTTGATAAGGTTCTAATAATAATACCAGTAACATACGCGTTAAGAGATTTGCCTGGCGAATCAGTAATTGGTAGTTTTTACGAACAAGAGCTGCAGAAGACTGAACAAGATGTTTTTGTTATTGAAAAAGTTATTAAGAAAAAAGGTAATAAAAGGAGAGTCAAATGGCGTGGATACAGCGATTAATTTAATAGTTGGATACCAACTAAATCTATATCTGCATCAACGAAACGAAATAATAATTTTGTAAATTTCTTCATAGTTACGTAAGACAGATTTGCAGTTCACAGATTTGCATAACGATATAAGATATTGCAGGCGATCATCAGAAATCGTCATTAGATTAAGAATCTTAACAAAGATAAAATCGAATTTTATATTTTTCTGGCGATTGTGGATTTTAATGTTTAAAAACGGCTTTATCAAACACCAGAACGATTGATTTTCATCTACTGTGAATTAAATTTTAAAATTTTCTTCGTCATACGATACTTTACATTATACCGACCAGTTGTCGGCCTGTTATAATTTTTTTTTGTAACGATGTTGTAGCGGCGTCGTCATCAACTTCGTCGCTGATGTTGTCATTGACAACTTCAGCGTTTATATTGTCATTGACGACTTCGTCGTTGATATTGTCAATGACGACTTCATCGTTGTCGGTGATATCATTATTGGCGTCAGCTGATATTTTTAAAGTTGTTCCTAATTGTTCCAGCGGCGTACCATAGATCTGCTTCAGTTTTTCTAAGAGGCTCATAATATATAATTTTATGTAACTTTAAGTAATATAAAAGATGGAAAAATAAGACACATCGAGCGTGTTAGGATATGCAATTTCAGAGGTTTGGAAAATGTTGCAAAAAGGGTATTGGCAGACGAAAACATATAAAATAAATTTATTTTTGATATATGGCGGTAATGATAAAATTTTATTGACAGATTTGGAAAAAAAACAACTGTATGATAATAAGAAAATTAACGTAGTTTATGATAATGAAGATATCATGTTGTGGTGCCATAGTTGTATAGACCGGGATGTACTTAAGAAAATAATACAATAAATTTAATCGTCGTATCGAAAGAAGATTCTATCAAATGTTGATAATGAGGTAGCGGATTTATACTTACTATCAGCTACAAATTTTATCATTCTAGGAATAATTTTATAGTGTTTCGCTAGCAGCTGAAATTGATTGAAATTTTACTTCCTCATCAGTTTCAAAATTAACCGCAATTATAGGCATTTTTGGATTTTTAAAATTGGAACCATCTCCTCCCATGCCACGTCTCGTGTTTTCTTTTGACGTGACAAGATCGAGATTCTCTAGACGATGGTCGGTTTTAATATGATTAATGTGATCAATGACTAGACAATTCGGTATAGGTCCGTTGAAAGTTTCATAAACAAATCGATGAGATTGATAAGGAACTTGATCAGTTAGTGTTCCTCGAACAGTTACCATAAGATATCCATGATTATCTAAATAACCAACAACTTTTTTCGTTTTAATATTTCTAGCAATTCCTTTATCGGAAGCTTCGTACAAATCAAACACGGGATGGGGGCCCCGAGTGGCCGAGTGGTCTAAAGCGCTGATCGTTACGGATCACTGCCATCTCACCTCTGTCTGCGTGAGTTCAAGTCCAGGCTCGGCTAACGTGGGTACGTGAGAAAGCCTGCCAGTAGCTTCTCGTGGGTCGGTGGTTCTTCCCGGGGTTTTCCAGGGTTCTTCCTCCACCATTAATACTGGCCGCCATGTATAGCCTATCTTGTGCTGAAAAATGGCTTTAAACCCTATAACAACAACAACAACAACAAACACGGGATGAGGTTGAAACTCATTTTGTAAAGCCAAGTTCTCAATATTGTCGTCGTTGATCGATCCATTTACTCTATACACTCGTTGCCCAGCTGGGATTTCGTCACAAAATAAAGTGTAAATAAAATCTTTTCTAAACATCTCAACCATCTCCACATTATCACCCTTTACACTTATCATTATTCCAGCTGGTGTTGGTTTACCAAACGAGTCTCTATATTTTAGATGTATCACGGATCCTAGTGCGTTTCCGCAATAGTGGTTATAGATTGGATTACGTGATAAGTTTCTTGCTCCTCTACTGTCAATCTTATATATCTCAAAATCTCTGACATTATTATAATATACATTTTATATCTCTAATTAATTTTATCAAATTCGCAATTAGAAATATAATGCTATATAATATAATGTATAAATTACGAGATATCATCCAACGAAGCCTTATGGGAAGGCCTTTAAAAATAGCTACAGCTTTTTCAGGATTTAATAATAGTTATCGGTTCGATAAACAAGTTGTTTTAAAGAATTTTTCATCGACAAATCTTTATCATCTACTACAACCAACTGTAATGAATTAACTTAAAAAAACATAGAAGTATCAAATTGTTGGTACAATATCATGTAATTCTTTCTAAATTACTTGCAGCTGAAGAGTCGGTTGGCGAAGAAAGAGCTGATCCTTATATGTCAGCTAAGTCCTGGCGTGTTTTAATTGGAACTAATCTTTCATTATTATCTGATGAAATACATCAAGAAATTTGGAGAAAAAAAAAAAATAGGAGAATTTGCTCAATCTGGTTCGGGCTGGAAGTTTGAAATGATTACTGAAATTTTATTTCATACGATGAAGTATAACGTATTAAGAGATAGTTCCTATGTTGACAGGCCACAAAAAAATAAAGAATAAAAATGTTATATTAACGTTAAAAACTATGATAATAGATGCTTTTTAATAGCTATCATATCAGCAATGTTTCCGGTTGAGAAAAATGTCGATCGTGTTGAAAAATACCTTGTTCGTGTATCAAAATTTAATCTTAGTGGAATTGATTTCCTGTTACCGAAAATCAAATACCAAAACTTGAAAAACAAAATATTTCAGTTAACGTATTTGGCTTAGACAATCACGAAAATGTACATCCGAGATATATTTCAGAAAAAGCTTCTCAATCGACGATAAACTTATTATTTTACAAAAATCATTATGTTTGGATTACGAACATCAATGGACTTGTTGGTAAACAATATAGCAAACAAAGTAATAAGTATTATTTTTGTTATCGTTGTTTGCACGGCTGCTCCGACGATAAACGATTATAAAAGCATCTTCAATATTGTTCAGAGGTACAAAGAATATATATGCCAAATGAAAAAGAAAAAATATTAAAATTTGTTAATCACAAAAATAAGTTAATGATACCCTTCGTTATTTACACCGACTTTGAATGTTTGTTACAACCTGCACTTAGTGTTGAAAATAATCCTAATCAATCAAGTAGAAGAAAAATTCAAGATCATATCCCATGTATTGATCAAAGTTTATCGAAACCAATAAAATTATATCGTGGAAAAAATCCAGCTCATTGGTTTCTCAAACAATTGATTAGTGAAGTTGATGAAATATTTAATCGATCAAAAAGAGTTACACCAATGATGAAGTTGAGGGCTGAACAAAAAATCAATCATGAAGAAGCAAAATCTTGTCATATTTGTGAAAAACCTTTTGATGAAGAATCTGGCAATGAAAAAGTGCATGATCATTGTCACTTAACAGATAATTATCGTGGAGCTGCTCATGATAAATAAGTGTAATCTAAAATTTCATGCTCCAGATTTTATTCCAGTTGTTCTTTATAATTTCAGAGGATATGATAGTCATATCATAGTAGAAACATTTGGTGATCCTGATATAAAATCTCGTTTAAAACCCGACAACGATATTAAGTGTATCCCGAACAATTTTGAAAAATATATGTCGGTTACGATAGGTAAGTTGCGTTTTATTGATAGTCTACAGTTTATGGCAGCGTTGCTGGATGAATTAGTGAAAGGCTGTAATGAATTTCATAACCTAAACGACTGTTTTAAAGACAGGTCGAATCTGTTAACAAAAAGGGGAGTATTTCCGTACGAGTATCTTGACGATTGGAGTAAATTCGATGAAACTTCCTTGCCCGGCCAGAATAAATTTTATTCGCAATAGAAAAATCAAGGTGTATCAGATGATGAATACAATTACGCAAAAGAAATTTAGAAAAAATTTGATTGTAACACATTTGGTGATTATCGTGATCTGCACCCGAAAACTGATGTGTTATTGCTGGCTGACGTATTTGAAAGTTTTCGTCGAGTAAGTTATAACAATTACGGACTAGATCCTTGTTGGTATTACACCACTACAGGATTATCATGGGATGCTTTGTTTAAGTTTAGCAAAATCGAGCTGGAATTGTTAACAGACGTCGATATGTTTAACTTTATCGAGAAAGGTATACGAGGAGATATCAGCGTTACTGTAAAACATATTCGGAAGTAAACAATAAATACATGAGGAATTATGATCCTAAAAAGCCAATAAAGTTTATCATCTATCTCGACGCAAATAATTTGTACGATTACGCGATGTCGGAACCAATGCCTTACGGTTGATTTCGTTGGATTACATCAGATCAAATTCTATCGGAGACTGAAAAATAATATACCAGACCACGTTTCACATTTCGTTGAAGTTGATCTTGATTATCCTACTACGTTACATAAATTACATAACGATTATCCTTTCTGCGCCGAATCGATGATAATAGATTATAGTTTATTGTCTCGAGAACAACAGGAAATAGCATCACCAAGACAATGTTCTATTGTAAAGAAACTAGTTCCGAATTTATTTGATAAACGAAATTATATTCTGCTTTATAAGGTTCTAAAACAACCAATAGATTCTGGTATTGTGCTGAGGAAAGTTCACTGAGTTTTAAAATTTAATCAGTCTCCCTGGATCAGAGGCTATATTAACTCAAACACGACAAGATCTGTAGCTAAAACTAATCCTGAAAAAAAAATTTCTTCAAGCTCATGAATAACTCTGTATTTGGTAAAATAATGGAAAATATTAGGAAGCGAGTAAGTATCGGACTAGTTAATGATGTTAATCGTCGAGAAAAGCTTGTATCAGATGATAGTTTTGTTAGCATGAAATTTTGTAATGAAACCTTGTAGCGATACAGAGAAGAAACACAAAAAATCTAAAACTTAAAAACCGATTTACGTTTAGCATCTGTGTTAGATTTATCAAAGTGGCTCATGTACGATTTTTATTACAATTTTGTTAAATATAAATGGCCGTCGAGTGAATTATTGTTTACTGATACTAATTTGTTGGTTTATGAAATAAATGGAGTCGAATGTGCTGATAACGATGTGTATCAAGATATTTATGATAATAAGCATCTTTTTGATATTTCCAATTATCCTCGCTATAATAAATTTCATGATGATACAAATAAAAACGTCATTGGTAAATTTAAGGATGAAATGAATTCTCTTATCATTAAATATTTCATTGGATTGAGAAGCAAAATGTACGCTGTACTGCTAGATAATAATAAATTAACGAAAAAAGCAAAAAGTCTACCAGGCGATTATGTTAAGAAACTTTTTGAATTTGACGATTACAAATACGCACTTGATGGAGGTGTTAGTTTTATACGAGCAATGGGCGTTATGTTGGTGGTGTAGTAAAATTTAGTCTTTACCATCATGATGATGAAGTATTTTTAATATCAACTGTTGAAACATTGATCATTGGCGATGAAGCATAAAATAATATTAAGTTGTAACTGCTAACGAGAGTTGGTGACGACAAGGTATGAAATTTTATCTAACATAGTTAAATAATCTTTGTAAATACAAACTTCGCCAGTAGTGATATATGTGGAGTGTTTATGGATCGGACACCCCTATAATCGTTTCCAAAAAGTTCGGACTATCGCAAATTTGCCATGGAATTATGAAATGATGAAGATGTTGATGATGATCATATATTTTATTCATAAAAATCAGGTAGAGATCTATAGTTGGGGACTATGTGATCTTTCCGAACTTTTTGGAAACGATTATAGGGGTATCTGAGCCAAAAACCTCCACATCTCTCACTACTAATATCAGCCTGGCTTTGGGGATTTCATAAAACAAGTCAAAGAAGCAACAACAAAAAAATCCCCATTACTTGGAGATATATTATCATCGTTTGGATCATTATTCAGACCACCTCGTATTCAGGAAGAAGAAGCAACTGGAAGTGGTCTGTCCAACGCTAGGGATTGGGTCACTACTGGTACAGGTACCAGAGAAAGTGGCCTCACTGCCCCATGTCCAAATAATGTCGTTGCCGACGAAGAGAGACTAGAAATTCTGATTGGTGGAAGAGAAGCCGGTAATAATTCCCCAGAAATCATTAATGAAGCAGGTGCCATTTTGTAAGAGATTATTTACAGACGGTATCATGGACATTAATGTTTATCGGTCCCTCATTGATGAAATCGTTGATGATTACCGCATTGATTTAGGGTATGCAATTAGATCAGTAACAAGAAAATAAGATGATCATACATAATATTCAACGTAGACCAATCACGTTAGGGTGATAAATACTCGATTACCTACGTATAAAGCGATCTACGGGGATGGGCTTGTTGATGTTTTTCAGGGTCTATTCATAAGGATAGCCCCAAGAAGTAATACCGATTGCAAAGCAACTGGGAATGAAAGCTATTGACTATTTTCGTGATAAAGGTATTGGTGCTTTTAGTGATGTTGCTAGTGAAGCATTTTCAGCAATCAAGGATAGACTTGAACGATTAATACGCAGACTGCCAGCGGTCCGACCTCAGCCAGTAAAACTGCAACCAGCAAAACTGGCAAACACCGAAGTTATGCCTGCAAATGTTAGTAAAATAATAAATCAAGCTGCAAATAAAAAATTAGCAAAGTTGGCTGGTGTACCCCTGTCAGAAAAAAAAAAAAAAAAATATAACTGCTAGGCTGATAGCAGGAATTGGTCTTCGTGTTGGACGATAACAAATATAAATAATGTTTGCACGTGTATTTGATCCAGCATTTGACATGAATGCGCCAGTTCTCATGGATGAATCTGTGAGCGATTATCAATATTATTCTTATGACACATGTGTACCTAATGAACGAGAAAGAATCGAGCTTCAAGTTCAGGATACAAGTAGATATTTCCTGCCCGCCGAGGCCTTCATTGAGATCGAAGGTAGACTTTTGAAAGCAGATGATACAGCGAGTGGAATTGGTGATCAAGTTGGTTTTGTTAATAATGGCGTCATGGCGTTATTTAACAGTGCCATGTACAGCATCAACGGAATAAATATTGAATCATGCCTGGAAAACGTCGACGTTGCCACAACGATACTTGGCCTTGCAAGATACAGCGATGATTACGCGAGATCAGCTGATCCATCGATGATGTTTGCAAATGATACAACTGATCAACCCGTAAGTAGCAATATAAGACTAAATGTAGCTGGAACTGAAGTTGCATGAATGAAAATTTCAACTTGGGATTAACATCACGTCGATCAATGTTGAACGTTGATGAAGAGTTCTCATGCGTAATTCCACTATCACATATATTTGGATACTGTATAAATGTTCTATTTGGCGCGAAACACACCGTGGTACTTGTTAGAAAAAATCGCAGACGATGATGCAATATGGCGTGCTGCCACCGTTCATGCAGGTTAAGTAATACTAACTAACCTTTCGTTGTGGATACCAACAATGACTTCATCACTGGCCGAAGAACAACAGTTAGTTTCTTTTATGGATCACGGTGGTAAATCAACCTTGTCATGGTTGACGATGACCACAGACAGTATTCAAAGTATTCTTATGGCATATGTCATCACAGCAGGGCGTGTCAGCACCACGACATATATTCATAGCGTTTCAGGAAAATGCCAGTGTAAATTATCAAACACGAAATCCAATGGTGTTTGACACACTTGGGGTTAGTGAGGTTTCTTTGAGGATAAATGAACATCAAGAACCTTCTGAAGATATGTTATTGAATTTTGAACACAATCATGTTGCACGTGCTTATCATCGGTTGATGACATTTATGGGGCGTGATCAGAATGTAGATTCAGGTTTGCAGATATCTCAGCGGGATTTCACGACATTATATCCGATCTATTATTTCTCACCGGAACACTTGGATTTGTTCAGATAATCAGTCGTTGACGTATACTTCCGAGTTAATGTAGCACGATCACCAGATGCCATACCTGGTCCACCAGCTATTCCTGCTGGTTATAAAGCAATCGCTGTTATACTTTCAGACAAAACAATGTTGCTTGAAAGTGTTGGTGGGCGAATGAGAATCATTGATGTCCCAGTGGAAAATATGTAATTGGATCGCTTGCGATCCCAAGTGTACGATTAGTAATTAAATCTCTGATGATATTATAATGTCATATCATCATGTTAGTGTTACTCTGACTCCTGGTCAGATTAAAACACTACAATCACTATCGAAAAAGAATTCTGGAATAAAAATATTACTGAAATTAGCACAGATAGCAGGTGGTCCAAATAAACTATCACTGACAGAACGTCAACTCAGGCACTTCAATGACGCCAAACGATCAGCGACTGGTGTTAGGCTTAATCTCTTTGTGGGTGCCATTAAAGACATTGCCAAAACGGGTGGTATATTTCTACTTCTTGCAGCTGTACCAGCGTTGATAGCCTCTGCAGCCCCAACCGTTGCAAGGCAGCTACACTTGGTGCTGCTGGAACTGCTGCTGGGATGGCATTAATGAAAGCAATAACTCACGGACTAAAGACTTCTAAAACAAGGGTGGGGTCTAAGACTACCAGGAACCCTCCCCCCCCCCCATTCATGGTACAGTCGAGCCTCACGCGGCTCAGGTCTGAGACTGCCGGGGACACTTCGCTAGACATTTTCCCCATGTCCAATTTGGATTTACTTGATGCTGCTAAAAATTAAACATTAAAAATTTTAGAGGTGTTTAATGCGTGATCAATTAAAAAACAACCAAACAATGTTGAAACTGGTATCATTAATCTCGATGGAAGTTCTGGTCCAAGTAGTCATTGGGTTGCATATGCGATTGATCCACGTGGAGTTGTTTATTTTGATTCGTATGGACTGGCACCACCGAATGAACTTTTAAAATATGTCGGCGGACTTCGAAGCACTCCCGTCTGGTATTCAACATTACCAACACAGACAATAACTGATCCGCCAATATGTGGCCGTGAAGTACTCGCTGTGCTCGACGCTCTATCAAGGTCCCTAACACCGCCTCATAAAGTCGTGCACGAGTATACAAGTGGTCATTTTAAACAGGTGTTAGTGTAATATAAAATGGTAGATATTTACGGAAAATCTGCTAAAGGTAAGCCCCAAGGTGACTTATCCAAATATGCAACCTTTGACGAGGTCAAGAATGAGCTCTCTAATCTTTTGAGTCTCGTAAATGTGGACCAAAATGAAGTTGTTGTTTTTCAGGATAAATAAGGACGGTTAAAAACGAGCAATATCCCGTTGACAGGTATTATTCTACGGGTTCCAGGTGCGACCGTAGGTAACTTAGCGGTGTTTGCTCAAAACGATAAAATTAAAAACTCGGAGGAATCAATTTCAACGCTCATAGAGAGATTACTGGACGAATCAGAAGAATTGGAGATATTATGTATGGTGGTCTCAACAGGAGCAGAAATACAATTACCAATGTGAAAGAACCAAAATCAGATGATGGTGTGGCAATAAAAAAAACGTGGACAACAATGACGCCACGATCTAAACTGAGATCAGTGATCGTTTACAATCCACCGGTGGTACAATGACTGTTTCTCTCAATATTGCTAATAATAAAATTACTGGTCTTAATGAACCAGAATCAAGCGATGACGCTGCAACGAAGAAATACATCGACAATATCAACATCCCGATGATGACATCGTTAATGACAATCAATGATGGAATGACCACATTTACATCTGATTATACTACTCATGTAAAATACGTTTTTGAATTTTCGTAGAAACGTAAATAGATCCATTAATGATTTTTATGGAAATTCAGCAGTCATTGACATTAGACTTTCTGAAATCAAAAAGATTACTGACGGCATGAAAAAGACTACCGATCATTCAATCTTTTTACATGCAGTAGCGTCTGGATCAGCATTATGGACACCACCCAATAAATCCATTAAAAATACAGCCCAGGTTACAGGCTCTCAGTAATCGGTGCTACAACATTTACAATATCTACCACAATTTCACAGCATTATCCAGTTAACGGGTCTTTTGCATCTATGTTAGTGATATTGGAGCAATACGACGAGGAAACATTCGTGGTTGAACACGAAGAAAAAGACTTAGGAGTGTTGTATTATTGGTGCCTTGAATTTGTCGCCAGCATACCACCTACTTAAAAGTTAGCAATATACATAATGAACCAATTGATTGACTTTCAACGGTTTAGATACGAGCAAGTGTGTTCGTGGCATACCCAACTGAAAATATCATTGATGCATCTACGGTAAATTAAAAAATATACCGCAGACGTATCGTTGTTACTGACATAGTTGTTTATTCTGCATCCGCCGTAGTCGCTAAAACAGTAACGGTCATGGGCGCATTATCAGCCACATATATAATAGCACCAGTAATAGGAATTGGTGTTTCAGTTGTAACCAGTGTTGCTGGTATTCTTAATTTCATCGCAAAAAAATATCCACGTGCGCGGCTGATTAATTACACGAATATACAACGTTGCTATCAGCGGCAACACGCGCAGACGCCAAATTATCATTGTTGATATCATCAGGTCTCAACGATGGAATAATATCAGATCAGGAATTCGAAGAAATGATTAAGATTTATTATGAAGTAACTGGAAATCCAAACCAGGAGACATCCGTCACGGCCGTCTCCGACAAGGAAAAGACAGAGATTTAGATCTCCCTTGATTTAAATAATAATGTCGCAAAATCAAAGACTGCGATCGCTAGAACAAATCGTCGCTAGTACAACAACACCAATAACCACGATGATATTAGCGAGCTCAGCCAAGCCTGGGTTTGACGTTAGCTTTCCAACGGTGATTCCAGCCAGCGAAATAGCTCTAGCACAATTGCGAGTGTATCATAACTGGCCAAATATTAGATCAAAGGCATTCGGTGGGTTGCAAGCAAATAATTCACTGGTATTTGCGTATCAAAATAAACCTGATGTAACCCCCAATTAGCAAGTTGTGGGCATACCTACGGGCAGTTATCAATTCGAACAGATCAACGATGAATTCCAGTGCAGCATCAAATCTATTACAGGAAAAGAATCCAAGATCGCTATCACGGTTCATGAACAAATATTATCTGCCTCGTTAGAAATATCAACGCCTGACTACAGCGTCGAATTATATCAGTCGTCGATCCGAACTGTGTTAGGATGGCCAGAGATACAACCTCCTCCACCTCCAGCACAACCAGAACCTCAACGATCTGATTATGTTTCAGGCAAGCGAATATTTTACAACAACACACTTCCCAATTATCGAAAAACTGACCCGTGGAGATGGATGAAGCAATGGGACATAGGAACAGGATTTAGACAACCTGCTTATGTTGATTTTGATGGTAAAAATTCCTAACTAGTAAAAGCAGTATGTGATATTGATAAAGATGGTAATGCATTTATCGATGAACAGTTTATTAATTCATTTGCAGATGCTATTAAAAGTGAGTATCAAACTGTGTCAGCGACTCTATGGCAGTTATTTCAAAGTTTCGTGCAAGAGGATCCCAACGACAATCTAAGGAAACAAATCATTGAAATGGTACAACATCTAAATCAGGTTGTTTCAGACCTTGGGTATGCTAATATGGTTATTATTGCATCAGTTGTTACCAATAAGTCTCCCACAGACAAAAAAAACAACCCTTCAACAGTTATTTGCTACACATTATCGGATAGCCGAGAAGGATATAACAAAATTTGTATTACCTGGATTTAACGACAAAGAACTAAAGAAAACCATCAATGCTATCATCGATGCAAACTAACCCAGAATTATTGCCGCATGGAGCAAAATATCACCTCCTGCGAGTATTGCAACCAATAATAATGATCCATACGGTGGAGGTCGTCATACATCACCACCAGATGTTGTCAATGTCACAGTTACCATATCTGTGAATTTTGTATGTGATGCAATCGATGGCAGCTATCAAGTAGATCTTGAAACATCATCCAGTCAGGCCCAGAAGGGTTATAATTTGTTTACACATTTACCCATCAAGCCCCACCTAGATTTTTGATTGTGTTAGAACCTGCTAATCCAGATTATCTTCGATGTCATAATCAGTTGTTGTCACGGACGCATTTTAAACTTACTGACCAGCACGAATACATTTTTGATTTAAGAGATAAGTCTCTCAAAATAAGTTTCTCTCACAATAAGTTTATATGTGCGTTCGTAGAACGTCATGATCGTAGATCTTCACGTTCATAGAACATCATCCTTACAAAGTCAACGAGTAAAAATCAGAATTTTGTAAAATAAACAAAATTCTGTTTCTGAGTGTCAAATAATTATTTGTGTGGTATTATATAATGTACCAATACACGAGAGTTTTTGTATACAACAAAGAGATACTCGAAAGTGCCATCAGAACAATCTTGATTCTTCCCCACACAGAAAAGTTTAGTGTTAATATTCTTATTGATGATTATGGCGATGAAGAATTTTTGTTAACGCATTAACAGTTAAATGATCTGCAACTAGAACATATTACAGTAGAACCTGTCTTGAAAGACCACCCTTTCTGCCATAAAATTATGGTTCCTCAAGACAGGTGGTCTCTCATAACAGGTCACAATGCTATATAATCATTAAATTTGTGCGTTGAGAATATGGTCTCTCAAGACAGGTGGTCTCACATAGCAGTGGTCTTTCAAGACAGGTTTCACTGTATTGCGGTTGTATGCGATAGAAATCAAATTCTGAATAATGCACATTCTTGCCTTAAACCGTCAAAGTTACATGGGTTGTAACTATCCAATTTTCCGATAAAAATACTCGACAATAGTCAAAACGCGAATCCGTTACAACTTTCACTTTGTCTACAATACGTTACAACTTTCACTTTCACAATCACGCATAATTTTTTTCAACTGTCTTACACGCGCACTCACATTCGTTTTTGTTTCATATTCTCGTGACAACTCTGATCTAATTTTCTCAATTGCTTGTGCGAGTGAAATGAATTGTTCAAGTTGTGTGTCATCGACACAAGCTAGTGATTGTGACATTGCCTGTTGGATTAATTTAATAAACCTATATTCGGCTGCTAGTATATATCTTCCTTCAGATTTTCGTTCTTGCACCGCATCAAAATCACAAAATATTTTTTCAGGATCAAGTTGATCAGAAAGCTTTATATCATCGTCATGTAATTTTTGAATTGCAAAGATAATCGCATTAATATTTTCGTAATTCATTATATAATAAATATATCTTTAAATAAAAAAATATTTGCATTTTTTGAGGAATGCATGGACAGCACAATACACATATTATATACATACTTAATTCTATGGATGGCACAATACACATATTACATACAGTATTATGTACATACTCAATTCTATGGGCGGCACAATACACATACTTAATTCTATCTTAACTCTAACGGACGGTACATTACACTATGGACGGCACAATATATATTCTGGCATCTCTAATTTTTGCGGGATTGCAATCTCAGGTGTTTTACACCTCCCTTGATTTAATCTCTGAATATGTCAAGAAACACTCACTTACAGTGCCAAAGTTCTCATTAACCAATCATTGTCAGAACAGTGCCGCTGCTTCAGAGATTTATTTTCTGCCCCCTGGCGTTTTACTATGTCAGGAACTCTCACTTACATCGCTAAAGTTCTCATTAACCAATCATTGTCAGAACAGTGCCACTGCTTCATGAGATTTATTTTACCATGAGACGGGGCGGCACCTGTCTTCCACCTCATGGTAAGTATGCAAGTAAATTTTCCGCTGCGCTAAGATTAACAGATTTATACTGAAAACTTTAAATTTGCTTGCACACCTCCCCCAACATCAAACCCAGGGAGTGCAAAATAGCACCCACCATGTTGCTGATATGGTGGGAAGGTGTGCAAGAATTTTCAGTTATCATTGTATTTTTCTGTTGAATTTTGAGCGTTGGCGGAGCCGCACTTATTATAGGTTTCAGGAATTGTATAAGGCGACCAATACTTGGAAATCCAGAAATGGCTGACCTGGATTACAATCCAGGACGAGGCTTGTCTGTGTTTCTCTGTTTTCTTAACTATTATCCTTGACAAAGTCGGGAAGAGGCGCGAAAACTGACAAAGTCAGAAAAACAAGGATGATATTTTTAAAAGCACACAAACAACAACCAAAAATTATTCATTGATAAGTGGAAATAGTAACGAAATAAAAGCGACGTTACTCTTTAATCTCTCCAATGGAGGAATCTTTGCTTTCAAACTTATCTCCCTTCGTTGAATTTCAGGAGTATTTTTGTTATGCTCAAGTATTTTTCTGTTATACTTCATTGTGAAATTCAGGAGTGACTGCGTCTGCCACTAGATACTTAAATATTATTCTTTGCTTGTTTTTGTTTGAAAATACTGATCTGGCTATTTTATCTGCAACACGTTGTATCGAACCTGAGGAAATACAGAAATGTTGGCAACTGCATGTATCGATTGAAATTCCATTTCTTCCCATGTCTCTATTTTTACAGATATAACTGGTCTTGATTTTTTTTATATTTACTAGTACCTCCAGTTTACAATTCTGACTCTGTGTAATAATCTGCAAATTATTCAAAGAATTGTCGAGTTCTTGGCCGCTAATGTGATCAATCACGAGGCTATTTTCCATTCGACCATAAAAAAACATTCATAAATAAATTAATGATAGAGATATCATTTTTTCCCAGCAGTACATCTGAGATAGCCACCATTATCAACTGAATCGATTGTTTTTTACTTTAAAATTTTTAGTGATACTATCACGAGATGCCTTATAATTTTAACGATAGAATTTGTTAAAAATTCTCCTTGCTCCACTTATATGGTAAATATTACTTGTCTAAATTATTATTTTATTACTAGATAAAAACATGTAGGATGCTAGTGTAAAAAGTTTGCGCGATAGTCTCCAATGTTTATTTTATAGGAGATTTATGACCATAATTTTTTTTATCATAATACCGTTTCAAAGCTCTGTACTTTCTGCCTCCACTGTCTATACACAAGTGCATTTCTCCCCAACTCCTTTGCTACATTTCAAACATGATTTTGATCCTAAACTCTCTCGTTGCACACTCTGTAGGTGATATCCACAAAATTCATGTATACAGGCGTTATTACAAGGAGTTGTACATCCAATCATCAACCACTTGTAACTATTCTTTGCTTGAATCATTGTATATTAAGAATTAAAGGTCAATTTAAATATATATTTGCCTTAATTATAACATGGAAGAATTTACGAGATTATCTGCGAGCAAACCTTCTCAAGGGAGATTCGATCTTGATAGAATAACCCATGACTTGCGGAGGAGAGCTCTGGTTGATGTTGATCCTGATTCGACGAATCAGACTCTAATCGATAGTATCCGTGAAGCCAAGAGAGAATTTCGCAACGATGGTGCGGCTCATGTGTGGTCAACTTTTAGAATTAGGCAAGACGATAACCCCCAAATTGATGCTACAATGAATGACCAGCAAGCAAGGACAATCATTAATTATCTCGACGAACGAAGATACATTTTTAGAATAAAATTTATCGTAGCTGTGGACACCGCCGCGGTGGACGATGCCGATGACGTGACATGGATTAATCGTGACAAACGTGATCTTGTCAGAGAATTACAACGCGCTGGGGTATTGTAACGTTAAGTAAAAATTCCAATCCAGGAATGTTGACTGGTATTGACAAACCATATTATGAGCGAGCATATCCTGTGACGGCAGTTGTTTATGCTGAATGATAAACCTAGTACTGATGACCTCCTCCCGATGAAAATTTCGACGCTGAATTGTGCTGCTAAGCGAGTTATTGAACATTTCACAAACTCGATACATGGGAATGGTTTAACGGATTTGCGACGTAAAAAATTAAATGAGTGGCCTGAGCACGTTAGAGAAAATGGAGCTACGACGAACGACGTTGCCAAGCTGGAAAAAAAATTAAAATTTCAGATAAGGGTGAAGACAATAACTGGCGAGCTTTTGTACGAATCAAAATAAAAATCAAAGGGAGCTTCGATAGAAATCGTTGATCATAACGCGCACGCGTGGACGATAGATGTAACAATATTTCCACGAGAAAAAACTGTTAAATTTTATAACGGTGATATATTTGATTTTATATCTATAATTAGTAAAAGCGATCCTGTATCTGTGTCGTTGTTTCAAAGTTCCGAATATGGCAATTATGATCATTTTGTACGGCCTAATGGAGACATTTATAGATCTGAATCCCTACACTCGGAAAGGAGAAATCTTGCTTTTGAAATATACCGATGACGTTGAACAATTACCCCATAATTGTTTTACCGTTTCGTCAGTTGCTGCTCACTTTGCCCAGGAGAAAAATTCATGGAAACCGACAAGATCAATTTCTTGTCGATGTGCAGCTAAGCTGCTGCGAGTACGGACATGGAGGATTGTGGAATACTAAATACGATTGTAAGGATGTTATATCAGTTGATATGGTTGCATGTTATCTTGGAAGTTTTCTTGGAATGGGAGAGTGTGCTGAATATTTTAAGAGATTTGGACCTCCAACACACGATAAATGGACATTTACCGGATTTTGATTTAACAGTATTTGCATGTATTGAATCATTTAAGTTTACGGAAAATCTCCATCCGATTGTTTATGTTTGGTTTGGTCGTCATTTAAGCGAACGTGGATAGGCTCCAGTAGTGTTATTACGATATATGCTTGATGCGGGAATTTTAAAATCGTTAACCGTAAGTGAAGCAATAATATCGTATCGTCTACAGAAAGCAGTTTGGCTGCCTATCGTTGAAAGATACGTTCTTGACGAAATCTTTGAGCTGTATCCCATGAAATTGAATGCGAAAACAAACTTGCAAAGGATCTCGGCAGAATAATAATTGGTACATTTTCTCATGGTAGTTCATTTGATCATAAACAACGTTGCACAAGATTAATCATCGACAATGCCTAACTCGATTTTATAGTTACTGATGCAACAGAGAAAGGCACATTTATAAGCCGGAATAAAGCTTACTTGTCGGATGGAACTAAATTGGGTACATTTGTGAGCTATATGGATGGTGACTCACCACAGTTTACTCATTCAAGATCTTCGATGTTAGCGTATGTTTCAATAAACTTATTGTCGGTGATAAACAGAGTTTCTGATACCGCGGTTAGAGTTGCTAGAAATTCATTTTATGTGGATAGGAAATATGCAGGATTGCTAAATGAATTACAGATCGGCGTTGATGCATCATGGGGCGAATGGAGAATAAAAAAAGAAAAGATACTTAGTTATTCAGGATCCGCTGATTATTGATCTGAGGAATATATTATAAAAATAGTCAAATGTCACCGTTGTCATCAGTGCCATCGGTATATAATACTATGGCCAGATATAGGACAGTCTATCTTAACGTGTGCGGTGGTTCTGGTAAAACAACACGTGCGATTGAATTATTTCTGAACTTTGACAAGGTTGTTTTGACGCCTACACAGACTCGCCAGAGAAATGAAAGAAAGATGAGTTAAATATCATACTTATCAGATTCTTTAGGTGGAAAGGAGATGCGTGGACACCTGAACGAATGGGTGAGAAATATATTCCTAAGATCATTATCTGGGATGAGATATGCACAGTGTCTTTAGATGTATTAGAAATGTTTCGTGATTGGTTATTGACTCGGAATACTGCTGTTATCATGTGCGGCGATCATGGTCAACCACCACCTTTTGTCTTTTGCCACATGACTGGGTAAAAGAATTCCTAGAATCGCTGAAGGAATTTAAAAAGCTAATCAGACTGCAGCCGGATAAGATTCAATGTGAAATAATGCGTAAGGTAATTACAGAGATTGCGATGAGTGATTTTTTGGAATTTATGGAGTCCTGCTGATTTGATAGTTGCAACTCGGAAGATAGTTCGTGATTCACTTCAGCAGCAATTATTTCTCTTGCATAAAGAAAAGTTTTCAGATCTACCTTTACCATTATATTAACGCCCAGCAGATACACGACGACAAAATATAGATGTTGAAATCCCACGTGGGAGTGGTAAACAAAATCCTGTATATATATATATATATATATATATATATATATATATATATATATATATATATATATATATATATATATATATATATATATATATATATATATATATATATATATATATATATATATATAATGTTACGACCCTGTAGTTGAATTGCATGTGTGTTAAAATTTGAATTCTTTCTAATTCTTTTTATTTCATTTTTTATCATTAAATATAATTATTATTATGATGATGATTATGTTCGCAGGGTCAGATATTTTGTTAGAAACATCGTGTTTATTTAAAACGTAAATGTGACTTGCTTAAGCACGATTTTTGCCTGACGGTTTTGTCATATTAAGTAAACAGTCGGAAATAGTTATGTAAATGATTGGTTGTAACCACGGTCGTTTCTAATAATACTTGTTGACATTCTGTACTACGTTGGCGATATTTCAAAATCTCCATGATTTCTTCATGCGTGTACTGACGTGTGAGTTTGCTTTAAAATACTCAGGCACCTGCGAACTAGTCTAGAGTCATATTGGAGAGTCATATTTTAACATCTTAGAGAGTCACATCGTAACATCTTATAGAGTTTCTAAATACCTTAAGAAGAAGGTATTCTTTTGTGCTGGGAAGAGTTGTTCGTTCGTACGTATGAAGAATAACATGTGTTTTGTTATTGACGATAGCTGTACTTCATCTACCTTTTAAGTAATAATTATTTTCCCTGGAGAACTACACAACTGGCTTTGGACAAAGACATTTGCTGAAATTAATTCTAAATTGGAACAGGACAATACAAATTGTGATTCACAGTGAAAATTCTGGACACTTGTGTAAAGCCTTCGTCTGACGTCATCATCAGCCATCTTGGAACGGAATTGAGATTCAGACTTCAATTTAGAACTGTTTATTCACAGGACTTATATTTTCACAATTATAGGACACATTTTAGGATCCTCTTCATAAATCGTAAGTCTTGTTTCATATATTTACCTTTTCACCGTGTTTTCTAGGGAAATAAATTATTTTTGTTAAAACTTACAAAGCTTGTTGTAGTCACTCTTTTCTTTATGTTACTTTAACGAGTCGATACGTAACATAGAGAAAATTGGGTTGCTCGTCCTTCGGGATATATGAAATTGGCTGATATATGAACTTGGCTGATTTCTGAATTTGGCTAAAAATTTTAATTTAAATTCCCCTAGTTCAAATCCCATTTTACTTGAAATCTTAGTGAAAACAACAGGCTTTCTTTCACAATGTCAAAAGTGTAGAGTTTTCTTTCTAGTCCAACTCAGGAACAGTTGGATATTTTGAAAAAGGATGAGTTGCTTGAACTTGCCAGAAAGTACGATCTTTCTGAAGCAAAAGCTTCCTTGACAAGACAAGAAATCAAAAATATTTTAATTCAACATTTGGTAGGAAAGAATATTTTTGACAAAAGTGTTTTAGAGTCTGTCAGTAAGTCTATGACAGACTCTGACATTAAGAAAATGGAACTAAAAATGAAATACAAGATGGAAACAGAGTTAAGGAAGCTCGAGCTTCAGAATCAAAAAGAACAAATGAAATTACAATTTGAAGAAAAGGAAAAAGAAAGACAGGAAAAGGAAAAAGAAAGACAAATAGAATTGCGAAAAGAACAAATGAGATTACAATCTGAAAAGGAGGAGAAAGAAAGGCAAATAGAATTATAAAAGGAACAAATGCAATTTGAAGAAAGGGAGAGAGAGAGACAGATGCAAAAAGAGAAGGATGAAAAAGATAAAGAAACAGAATTACAGAAAGAACAAATAAAATTACAAAAAGAACAATTACACGTACAAATGCAAAAGAGAAGGATGAGAAAGAATTTCAAATTAGAATGAAAGAATTTGAGATGGCAAGTAGCAAGCACGATTCCACTTCTCAAACAGGTTCAAGTTTTAACATTTTAGGAAATATCAAGTTAGTTCCCCCTTTTAGAGAAAAGGAAGTAGACAAATATTTTATTTATTTTAAAAAAGTTGCTGAGAATTCGAAATGGCCAAGAGAGTATTGGACTCAATTAATGCAGAGTGTACTTTATGGCAAGGCCAGAGATATCTATATATCTCTGTCAGTACAACAAAGTTCTGATTACGATTTGGTTAAGGAATGTGTCTTGAAGGGATATGCATTAGTCCCTGAGGCTTATCGGCAAAAGTTCAGAAACTATAGGAAAGATGCTAGACAAACTTATGTTGAATTTGCTAGAGAAAAAGAACAGTTATTCAAGAGCTGGTGCTTAGCCAAGAAAATCCAACATGATTTTGAAAATCTTGAACAATTAGTATTACTTGAAGAGTTCAAGAACTGTGTCCATAGTGACATTAAGAATCATCTTGAAGAGCATAAGTTTGAAACCTTGGAAAAAGCTGCTATTGCTGCTGATGAGTATTCCTTAACTCATAAAGTTCCTACTGTAAGCAAATCTTTCACTCAGCAGTCTACTGATTGAAAGGTGTTTCAACCTAATACAACTCTCAGTAAAACTCAATCTGGCACAAATTCTAAAAATCAAGCCTCTGAGAGACTTGATTCAAAATCCTTGTCTATTCCTACGTGTACCTATTGTAAGAAAAAAGGACACGTCATTTCTGATTGCTTCAAATTGAAATATAGGCATCAGAATCAAGATAGACCTATCCCAAATGCTCTCATTACTAAGAGGTCAAGGTCACGGTCATGTATTGAAAACAATACACTTGTTGGGTTTGAAAAACCTCAGTCTGATTGTGTTATGGAGAATTTTGAACCATTCATGTCGAAGGGTTCTATATCACTCTTGGGTGATTTGGCCAATACTATCCCTATAAAAATTTTAAGGGATACATGAGCTTCTCAGAGTCTTTTAGTTTCAGGTATTTTGCCTCCTTCTGAGAAGACCTGTTCTAATGAGAGTGCTCTCATTCAGGGAGTAGAGTGCGGCTTTGTTAATGTTCCTCTCCATTCTGTTAATTTGTCATCAGACTTAGTTTCAGGACCTGTGACAGTCAGTGTAGTGTCTACTTTACCCGTTGAGGGTATTCATTTGTTGCTAGGCAATGACTTAGCTGGAGACAAGGTTGTGGTTAATCCACTTGTAACTGACAAGCCTTCTTTGGATCAGAAAGTTGATCCTATTGAAAAACAAATCCCTGATTTATTCCCAGCTTGTGCAGTTACCAGAGCTATAGCAAAGAAAGCTCTTGAGAATGATTTTGATAAGGAATGTATTCCTTTAGCTGACACATGTATTGCTCAGGCTTTTGATGAGGTCACTTTCACTTCTAATTTGGATCAATCAAAAGGTATTGATCATAATGATCCTCTTTTGAATACTCATTCTCTTTTTTCTGATCAGGGTGATAAACGACAATCACTTGTCGTCGAACAGGAGAAGGATTCTGAGATCTCCTGTTTGTTTCAGAGGGCCATTAGTGAAACTGAAGCCACTGAAGTACCTGTCTGTTACTTCATTAAAAATGGAGTTCTTATGAGAAAATGGAGACCTCCCGAGGTACCTGCTAGTGACGAATGGTCAATAAAATATCAGATTGTGGTTCCGAAACCTTACAGACAGAAAATACTTAGTTTGGCCCATGAAACACCTCTGGCTGGTCATTTAGGGATAAATAAAAACGAATTACAAGATCTTGACTCACTTCTATTGGCCAAAAATCAAAAGTGATGTGTGCAAGTTTTGTAGATCTTGTCATACTTGTCAAATTGTAGAAAAACCAAATCAAAAGATACCTAAAGCTCATCTGCAACCAATTCCTGCATTTGACGAACCATTCAGTAGAATTATGGTAGGCAGTGTTGGTCCCTTACCAAAGATCAAGTCAGGTAACCAAAATTTGTTGACCATAAAGTATGTGTCAACAAGTTTTCCAGAGGCAATTCCGTTGAGCAATTTTACTCCATTTGGTCTTCTCAAATTTGTTCAAACTCGTCAAAGGTCAAATTTCAAGTCTGGTATGTTCCAGCTTGTTACACTTGAATATGGCATTCAGCAGTTCAAGTCAAAAGTGAAGTTATGGTTTCACCAAAGTATACTAGAGAGAATTTTTTAGTCCCGTAATAAAGTCCATTCTCTCTTGCTCATTCTGCAGAATTTTCTTCAAGTTAGATTTTATGGCCCTTACAAGATAAAGAAGAAAATGAATGAGTTAAATTATAATATTAGTACTCAAGTCTAAGTAAATTAATGGAGTACTACTATTTTAAAAGAAATAGCCAGGTAAATCATGCAATTAATTTCGTTGTACCTGTCCCACTAACTGAGGATTTGAATGAAGGAATTCATTTGGATTCTACTGATCTTGGAACAACCAATCTTCGGAATTCGGAAGTTATGGAAAATCTAGACCAGAAACTTTTTCATTTACGAAATCAAGAAAAAAGTGAACTTAAACAATTATTGTCTGAATATGAACACTTGTTTCCAGACATACCTACAAGGACAAACAAAATTTTTCACGACGCTGAAATAGTAGATTCAAAACCCATGAAACAACACCCATACAGGATGAACCCTTTCAAGCAAGAATACTTAAAAAGGGAGATTCAGTATCTACTGGAAAATGATTTTATAGAGCCCAGTAAGAGTGATTGGAGTTCACCGTGCATTCTTGTTCCGAAACCGGATATAACTTTCCGAATGTGTACGGATTATAGGAAGGTGAACAGTGTGACAAAAATAGACTCATTTCCATTGCCAAGAATCGATGAC
>JAECUM010026617.1:0-18490 GCA_016617855.1 Megalonaias nervosa
CAGATGTTTTCATTCTACCATGGTTTAGATCACAGTTGATAAACACTGTTGGACCACATATTTCTCTTTTCAGTCATGGATGAAAGAAAATCAGGAAGAATAAGTAATAAATGAAATATGACTGTAAAAGGGGGAGATTCGCTCTATTTGCAAGTTGGTTTGATATTTTAATCTATAAATTACTAAATGAGATTAGTGGTTACAAATGAAACCTTGTTTGCTGGTATCCATCTATCTGTCTGTCTATATATATATATATATATATATATATAACACGGTCGTGATGTGGCTCCTGAAATTTCATATACATGTATCTTTCTCGTCCACGAAAAAAATATTTCTTAAATTTACGAAAAAAAGTACAAAGTTTATTGTCATTTTGGGTAAGAGATCACGTATGAATAATACAAGATGATTGTTGCATGGCTCCTGAAAAAAATACATCTGAAATTTTAGATGTATTTTTCTTGTACATGAAAAAAGTTTTTTCTTCATAAAAGTACAAAAAATAATGTGTAAAATGTTTATTCAGTGATTGTGCAGGGCTTCTCCAATGTTGCAAATTGCTTTTTATTTCACTTATTGGGGGCAAAATATACCATCCGGTGATTTTTTTCATTTATTGGTGACATTGTTGGTCATTTAAACTTGTATATACAACCATTGGTTTGGAGTGGAGAAACTCGGAGGCCCCATGAAAGGAAGCCGCAAACTTGATACAAAATGCTCTGAAATTTATCTATTGTTACATAAACAAATTCTTTGTCCATATTGACAAACCATCTTAACAGTGCATTATTATATCATAATCCACTTATGTTGACATCTACCATGAGTACTGTATATTGTGAGATATCTGCTTTTTTTTTGACATTTATGGTGGCAGAGATCAACTGGATGAGGCATTATCTCATAATCTATCTTTAGTTGGATTTTCAGCCGCTCGCTAGTAATTAATATATTTACATAGACTGACATTTGTATTTGGGAGGTAAGTAAAATTCCTCTTCTTTCCGCACAGAATTAAATCCTTCAGAACCCTCAACATTTTCTGTAGTAATCACTGTCATCAGACCAGAATACCTGCATCTCTGTCAACCATTGACCCTTTTTTAAATTTCTGATGCATGCGTGGAAGGCAGCATGACTCTGCTACCACAAATGTAAATGCCCCCCCCCAAGATCTTAACTTGTTGCACTATTCAATAGGCAGGGAGGTACGTACAGTATCTACAATTGATCAAACAACAGCCAATTCCCTTTTTAAAAATGTACCCAGATAAAATAGTTTGCTGAAATTTCGAAGAAAACAGATTGCCTTTGAAGCACTGATTGTTATGAAAACATACTAAGCAAAGAAAAAAAAATCAGTCTCAGTCATGCAATACAATTATTTGATGTTGCCACCACAATAAGAAATGGGCATTTGTTTGGTTCTCCGGAGCTGTCCTTTTAGCGGGGACTTCAATAATGCATGCATCCTTCATCAAAGAAAGCTGACTTCAATCTTCAATAGAAACAAAGAACCTTTCTTCTTTGGAAGTCAGTTCAAAACTTAAATAAAAGCATTGGAATCAGATGGATTGTTTCATTTTCCAACATGACTGGAAGATGTTTACTGTGCCGTGAAAGTTTCCTTTTTGCAGGAAAAAAGTTTATGCTTAAGAATGCTACCAACGGCAGCTAAAAACGCAAACTAACTTTTACCGACTTAGGAAGTATTGAAAAGTAAATGTGCTTCATCAGTTGTTACATGATTGTGCTACTTTTTTTCCACTGAATTCAGACCTATGTGACCTGTGACAAAATTATTGAATATTTTAAATGTGTGTGTGTGCATATTTTTGATATGAATTACTTGTAGATTCAATGTGTGTGATGAGATTCATGGGTGAGTACTTGGTGTTGATACTCTATTCATGCTATACATTAGACATGTACATATAAACAGTATACAAGTACATGTACCAATGCATGTGTCTCTGAATCAAGTAAAAATATTACATATGCCTTCTCAGTTTTCACTACAGGTGTATTTCTCATTTAATATGCATCCAGTTAAGATGGTAACTGTGCCAATGAAGCAAGTATTTTTACACCCGCATTTATTACCTACCCCCACCTCGGAAATTTTTTTTGGGTACATGTATCATTTTTATATATATCTATATATATATATATATATATATATATATATATATCGTGACCTAGATCAGTCTTATCTAGTCAGTGAACAGGACAGGCATAAATGCACACTGTTGCAGTGGACATTTAATCCATCCATGCTTTCTTCACCATGGACCTGGCATATTGGTCATTCTGACAGTCCATTTGGAAATATGAGAGATACTTCTTTTAAAAGACGAAGCACAGATGGGTGGGTTGATAAAAGAAGAAAGAAGACACTGAAGCAGCTCAAACATAATTGCATGGACTATTCAGTTAAAAAACAGTAAAGAATAAATGCAGCAATCTTTTCTTTATCCTGCAAGCCACTTTACAGTCTTGTGTTTAACATGTTCCAGGACAGTGAAATACACATGCCGTTATCCAATATACATCTTCATGTTCAGCCTCAGTGTAGCACTTCTGCAGCAGACATGCATGTATGCAACATATTTTCCCAAGATCTAGAGCAATGATTCCCAACCTTTCCAAGTATGAGGACCCCTTCTTAACTTCAACCAAAATTTCACAGACCCCCACATGCCAATAATTTTGTTCTTTAACCTCTGTTAAAATGGAGAAAATACATACCCCTTGTAATAACCATGTGGCCTGTTTAGAATAACCCTACAGTCACCATGGGTGGGATGGGGTGGAGCATGGCCCAGAGGTTGGGAACCACTGAGCTAGAGTAATAGGCACAAGTTTTGATGTAAGGCATGCTTACTACATGCATTAATGAGAAGACCCTACTTGGCACATGCTTCTGTATTACTATATTAACAGCTTTGAAAGTACACTTACAACTGCTGGTTTGGGCATCCAAGATGATTATGACTCAGTTTAAGAGGGAAAGTCATGATAAAAACAGAATTATTTCAATATTTTGAGTAGGATTTAAACTTGCTTACTTATTGAAAGTTGATGCAGATATGGTTACATTTGGTTACAGTAGATTCTTCCAGTCCATGTGACACGTACTTCGATACAGTGTTTGTGAATTTTTTATTTTCAGTTAAGTTGCTAGTGTTTTACTAAGTTATTTTATTTTGACTGATTAGCCTGTTTAAGATGTTGGCTTGAATGCAAATAAAAAAAACTATTAATGAATAATATGTACAAAAGCATATTTGGACAGGTTATAGCAATTAAAGCAATGCTGTGAAATAACACAAACAGTCTATTATTAGCCAAATAATGTTGAATCTTTGGAAACCAAAACTAAGTTGAAAGTCACTAAATGTGGACTTAGAGTTAAAGCAAAGTTAATACTGTACAAGGTTAATCCAGGGTTAAATGCTTATAGGATATTACATACATGAATGCAGGAGGGAGAAAAGGCTGGGGTCAGTTAATTGGTAATGGACAGTTGTTAAAAGGTAATAATAATGAAAGGAACAAAAATGTACACTTTAAGCCCTTGCTACTTGTAGTGGTCATACATAAACAAAATACAATTCATTCCATTTTTTGCAGTTCTTTTTTTCTTTCCGCCATTTAAATCTTCTTGTTCAGCATAGCAGATTGCAATAATAATGATGGCTTCTTTCATCTACCAAGTACTGATGAGAGAGAGAGACAGAGAGAGAGAGTACTTTCATACATGTACAGTTGCAATCTTGGAGAAGGTTACCACCAAGAAGGTTGCCACCAAGTTTCTTTTTCACATTTAAGTATATTGATTAGACAAGTTTAAAATATTGAAAACTTCAGAAAAAAAAACTTGTAACACTTTTATATACTGTCAGCCATCTTGAGTAGCTACAACAACATGAATGCAAATTTAGGTTTTGCCCCTAAATAATAATAATTAACATCTTGTTCATTCTGTATTTGACAAATACTTGTACATGCCCTAATAAGTGTACATCCCTTATTTTGCTAAAAGATCGTGAGATACTTCCTTACTGGGCATGTTTCTAAACTTATTATTGGGGGTGGTGGTGGCTGCTAAAACCTGCTCAGGACATCATGATTTTGTTGTAAGTTACAACTATGTATGCCTGGTGTCTCTTCATCACTTAACATAAAACAAACCTTACCTTTGCTTTATTTGGTGCTACCATATTGGAATAGACAATGTGCTTCCAAATTGGAAATTCCCAGCATAAACAAAGGGAGCTTATTCTAACATGTACATATATGTTATGTTGACTTTTTTTTAATGAGATCTTTAGTGTAAGCTTATTATGATGGCTTAAAACTCACATAATTTACAATAATAATAATTTATTTAGTACATCATGTATGTATTGTGTAGAATTCAGTATGTAAACCAATAAATCATTTTCTCCGGGTCATCCTGGAGCAGCAGTTAATGGGAATGCAGAGACCTATAAAATCTTCAAGTGAAAATTTTGTGATTGTCATTAATCCACTATTTAAAGCATAAACTCTCAACAGCAACAGCATTGACAGTGTGAGCCAATAGTGTTTTAACCATTTGTTTTGATAATTCATAATTAATTGTCATGTATATTAAATTTATAGTGTGCGCTTGATGTTTGTCTGTGATTGAGGCCTGTGGATAATGTTTGCCTACCTGACTTTTGTCATGGTTTAAGTAGTAGACAAGATGTGTACTGGAATTGGTGTTTATGAGTTACTGGAATTTTCCATTAGAATTCCAGAAAACTATTGCATCATAGGTCAGGTGGGGATTTGTATATATAGTGGTTAATAAATTGTTGATTACTGTTTTAAGATTACGCTATGGAATCATTTACAGTTGTATTCAGATATAATTTGAGAGGAATTATTATTTAAATTATTCATTGGAATTTTGTGAAAAGTTGGGACGGGTTTATTCAAGTATAAGACATTGTCATATTGGAGTCAAATTGTATTACTTCACTATTAATTATGTTTTGCACAAAGATTTTGAAAAGGAATTAGTAAAACATTATATACCATTTTGAAGAAATATTTAAATAGAATATAATTTTCTATTGAAAGAAAAACCTTTGAATGAATCTCAACCTTCACACCACCCCTGCTCTAAGTTTCTTAAAGTGGGTGTTGGGCTTACATTTTAGTATAATGTCCTTAACTGAGCTGTTTACGGGTAAGATATTGTATTATGTAGGACTGTTGTTGTAATGTATATAATAATTGTAAAGATTTATGTCCTGTCTTATGAAAGCTTGCCTGTGTGTTTGTTTGTTTCAGGGTATGATGGGATCCTGAATATGTATGACTTTGAACAAGGCTGGCCATTACTTGGAAGAGAAAAGGTAAGGAACCAAATGACATTGACAGTGCTATAAACTCATCTTTTCACCACTGTGGTCCTGGGTTCAGTTCCTATACAAGTATAACACAAATTCAGATATAATGAGCTCAAGGTTTGGCTCCTGAAGTTTAACAAATTCTTCACCTATTCTCCTGATTTATTTTTTTCATTACTAAAAATTTTAAATGCCACAGTAAATATGAGTTTTATTTACTTTTTAATAAGGCAAAATGTATCATATTCTTGAAGAAATAAAATTGTCTTTCTTTAAATAAATATACGTGTTACAGGTTTCTATTTGTGAATATGTTCATTGCAAATCTGTCAACATGACATCACTGGATTTTGGTGTTGTCATGTTTTAAACATACCAGCTCTTAAAATAAGATTATAATTGTTAATCTAATTTGCATGGAACTGTTAGCAATAGATATAATAATTATTCTTTGTGTTTGTCTTAAATGCATTGTATATATTTGTTGTTCTCTCCAGGGCAAAGAATAAGACCACCCAAGTTTGCTTAATCAACCAGCATACACACCCATACACCAAAAATACTATTGCTCAAATAAGTTTATAACTCAAAGTGATGATTTAATTACTTTACCTATCTAATTAAGTAATTGCAAATTGTCAGTATTAATCTCACAGTAAATGGATGCAATTCAGTTGCTTTATTTGCAAATAATAAAAAAATAAAAATATTGCAAAATAAAACCTGCCTTTATTCACACGTGTTTGTCCATGTTGTCAGCCAGTCTTCCTGTAGGCAATCAACTAGCAGCTGAAAGTTAATCAGTTCTTTGGTAAACAGCAAACTCTGTCCCTGATGTCTGTCACTAAATAACTGAAATGAGATATTTTGTGTATGTATCCAGCAGAAATCCACCCTAGTCATTGATTGTTTTTAGATATTTAATAGGTGCTGTTCTGGCGATTTTTACATACTTGTAATCTCACTCCCTCCTCCTTCATTGTACCTCTTAAATTACCTTCTCAAGTATAAATATGATCTCTGTGTTGTGTCTTTCTTTTATAACCCATTATATGCTTAATACCGACTTAATACCCGACTTGGTTCTATTCATTTCCTAAAATGTAGTTAGAAATTCAGAAATCATTTTCTGATCACTCTGATATACGAGGACTAATTGTTATTATCATGCTAGGTTAAGTTACAGATAAGACATTTATTGTCTTTCATCTTTTCAGTGGATATGACAATTGTAAGTCACATGTTCAGTCACTGGGCACTTGACTTTGGTTGGAACCATGTAAGTTGAAGGAGTGGAGAGGTGTGTTGCTGTACTCAGGTGTGCTGCTCCTTGTTTTTGATGTGTGGTAGTACAAAGTCATAATTATCAACATATTTTCAAGTTAATATTGGGCTCATTTCATTTATTCTTTCCTCTCTAAGAGAATAACTGTGTGTTGCAGATTCCACATTATCTATGAGTATCCAGTCACTCCCAAACTGGGTACACCTCTTCCACAATAACTTGTGTTCATTGTCTTCCAAAACCATAGATTGTACTTTAGCCTCTTTCGGTACCTCATTATCTGCCCTTTCTTTTCAAGCTCTTTAGTGTATGGAGGTTGTGCTCGAAGTATTTCCGGTCAGTATTGCCGCTGGTTGACATTCATGATGATGTTCTATATAATGCAAAACGTTTAGAATTTGTACCTGATGATGAAATCCTTCTGTTAACCTTACTTAATCAAACAAATCATTTAAAACTGAAATAAATAATTTCCACTGCGTACTTTATTTCCATTGCGTTAAAGCTTTATACTAGCCAAAAATTCGGCAATGAACATTTTTTAATGTGATAGTTTCCATTTGCTTACAATGATTGCGTACTTTCTCAAAATGGCACGTTTCAAACAATTATTATTGTCAGTTTTGAAAATTAATTCAATTTTCTGTTGTGCAATTCAAACAGATATGTATGCATCTGATTATTAAAAACTTCTTTTGATTTTTTCAATGAAAAATTTAAAAAAAAGATAATTTCCATTGCTTATTTTATTTCCATTGCATTCCATTTTTTCATTGTTTATTTTAGTCATACCTATCTACAATCCACTAATCGCGTTCCACAATAGCTGGACCATTTATCAGAGTTATTTTACAAACCGTGAGCTGTATACTGTTTATTTGTTGGCACTTTAAAGGCTTTAATGAGTTTCTGTATCCCCCATAGTGTGGGTATTTGTTTTTCTGTAACAAATGAAAAGAATTTTGAAGAAACAAAATATTTATTATTCTTGTTCAGGGGTTGCTCATTGCTATTTGTATTTTATTATTTTACGATGTGTTGTACTCACAATGTCCCTGGAGCTGGTCCCTTTGTTTTCAATCCTGGTATATTTCTTTATGATATATACTTCCTTCCTCAGACACTAGGTTTTGTGACTGGTTTTTATATCATGGTCCCTAAATTTTAGTGATCTTGACCAATGATCAATCTAATGTATTGTGTGTGTTATATGTGTATGCTGTATTGTTTTAATAATGTCATATCATGTTTGTGTTAGGAATGACCACATTATTAATTTTAATTTACGTTACATTTTTTATCGACTTTGTCCATTTGCATACAAAAAAAAGTGTAAGGTATAATAGTTGTATAAAATTGTGTTGTGAAGGTTCTAGTAATTATTTTCTAATAGTGATGAGACCGGCGTTTTTGTACATAATATATATATATATATATATATATATATATATATATATATATATATATATATATATATATATATTTTTTTAAAGAGAGAGAGAGAGAAAGAGAGAGAGAGACAGAAACAGAGAGAGATTCTTCATTTCATGGCTGTATACATATGTAGTTCCCCAGTCCTTTCCCCCATAGTAATTGTATACTGTGAGAGGGGGTGGAAATCACTCACGTGTCATGATAAACATAACTAAATACAAAACACTTGGCAAAGACGGATTCATTAATCATGATAGCAATTATCTTCTTGTCCAGCGGCTTAATTACTTACCAGATGTAGTAACTACCTAATACGAGAGGGAGATAACTAGGTTACTGAAAAGGTCCATAGGCAACAGTGCAAGTTGCTGAGGGACCTAAAAAAAAAATTCAGAAGTGGACGCCAACCCAACTGGACATTGAGAAAACATTTGGGGGAGAGGGTGGTAGCAAGGCTGTTTAATTGCTGAAAACTCATTTATAATCATGTTAGGAATAATTGTCACCAAAGAGTATTTTTAATGAAGTGTTTGCTTGTTTGTATAAATTAACTTTATTATTCAAGATACTCAACTTGTGAAAGATTGTTAACAACATTACTCCAAGAGGTTTCAGCAACCATCACATGTACATGAAAATATTGTGTATTATGTCACTGCTTTTGGTTGTTGTTGATTCACAACTAAACAAGATTTTTTTTTTTTAAACTAGGGACATTTATGTTGTGAAACAACTATCAACTTTGAAACTGAATATTTTGTTATTGTTCTGTAAATAAAATACTGATGCCATTATTTTATTGAAAACTTGAGGAAAACTCTTGAGTGCCAATTCAGGAACTTTAAGTTCACTACATACTCTGGAACTCCCTTCTCTATAATGAACTGTCTTGGTGAAACAAAGCTTTTCTTTACTAAGTACTCATTTTGCTTGGTTGCCTTGCTATCTTTGATCACATTTGTGAATAAGTATGCTAATTTAAGGTAGTTTAATTATATTACTTAGATAATATTTATGACAGTGTTCAATTGATTAATTGCAATGGGTTGACTTACCACATGACAGTGACTGGTCTTGTGCAGGTAGGATTTGCATGTCTTTTAACTTTCATTTTAATTCATCTCCTCTATTTTGTTTTGATGCAAAAGACATAATTAACATGATAATACAAGCAGTTCTGCTTTTCATTGAGTGTAACAAGACTTTTTTAATTGGTATTTATGTTTTAAAGGATTGACACCAGTTGGTATTATCAACATTTTCACTGACTGAAATTTTGTCAGATAATGTTAGTTACACTTTCTGAGAATGATGTTTGGAATGAAAATTTAATAAAATATGTGACTTCTTATTAAAAGTTAACAATTTCATCACGTTGATTCAAAATTTCTGGTACTGACCACTGTTTTTGATAATAAAAGGTTTAATTTGCCAAATTTGATAATGATTTTCTTTATGTTCAAGAAATTGAGGCCAATATGTTTCATATTTTCTAGTTTTTAAAAATGGGATCCATGACTGACCTTATATTATAAGCAGGTTTGTGAGTCATCCAGGTGTGAGTTATTGAGGGAGTGGTGTATATTAGTCAAAAGGTGCTTTTTACACATAAATGCAGTTTCACACCAGCTAAATTGTAAATCTGATGAGGTCAATACCAATGTGTGAGTTTCAAAATTGTAACAGTTATTTTTCAAACATAGTTACAAATTTTGTATTAGATACTCCAAAAAGAAATTTGGACATTTAATTATGATTAAAACCTAAGTCTGGTTGCACTTGTATGACAATTATGGATATTTTAAAAGCCCTGGTATATAGTATTTCATATGTTTGACTTTATTAGCAAATATTTGGATTCAAATAGAATCTAGAGAAGAAAATACTTGAGGTTCAAAATATATACAGCACTAATTGGTATCCTTCACACACACACACACACACACACACACACACACACACTTATGCTGTATATTTCTTTATGTTATTCTTAAAATAACATTTGCATTCAATTCACAATCTATGATGGAATGTTTCAGAATTTTATCTGTGATGGAATCTTTCAGAAATTTTATTCTTTTTTTCACACTTTTGGGGAATTATGGATTCACTGTTACAAATGCACTGTGATTGATTGGTGAGTACACATGCACTTATTTATTCATGCTAATTGTTTGGCATTTTTTTTATATATATATATATATATATATATATATATATATATATATATATATATATATATATATACTACGGTGTGGTTCTCTGAACAAAAATTGAATAATTATTATATAGTCACTGCATTTGAATTATTTCTTTTATTTCATACATCAATTTAAGTTAGTGACTGCATCAATTTAAGTTAGTGACTACATCATTTAAACCCATGGTTTGGTATCAAGCTTTATTCCTTGTCATGTACAGTGTAGATGATATACAAATATCCACAGACTTACAACCACTCAGGTGGCCTAAGTGGTTACTGCATCTGTCTTGGATGCAGAAGGTCACAGGTTTGAACCCCAGCTGAGTCATACCAAAGACTTATAAAAATGGTACTTGGCACTCAGCATTAAGAGGTTAGTGTTAGGTCTGGTTGGCCTGGTGTCAGGATAATGTGTCTGGGTGGGACATGATGCCACATCTGTGGCATGATAACCCAGTGCCAGACATCACTATAAACTGCCACACTGCATACATCGTTGCAGTATAACTCATATTGTTAAAGCCATCTTAAAATTCCAAAACACACAAACACACCCCACAGACTTATATGATTCTGACTTGCACAAATTTCACGTTAACATGATTTAATATGAAATTTTTCAATGTAATTGTTTTGAGTGAATTCTAAAATATGATGGAATTATTTGTCTGTAACAAAAAATTAGGATTTGTGAATGGTTAAAATGAATGGTATTGAAGTTAATAGAACTACATATTGTTTCAGTGAAAATTAAGGGCAGTGAAACCAAAAATTTTGAGTTATGCAACCACTTTAGGGAATGCGGGGGTTAGCTGTACATGAAATGTTTTTTCAGTTAACTTATTTTTGAATGCATGATACATTACATAAGATGATAGGACTCACAGGATGCCAGAAGTCATGGTATAGTAAGCTTTCCTTGTATGTAAAATAGAAAGAGTACTTGTGGTTGTTATAAATAAATGATTTTACAACTTTGCCTAGTTATCATATTTTTATCTTTGTGCAGGATATATCAAACTTTGAGTGGCATTTTTGGTATGGGATGTTTTGGATATTATGGCCCTGGTACCTGGCTCATGTTGTACTGAGTAGAGTTGTAGATCAGAATGCCAAACAGGTAAGTGTACCTGTATTAGTATACTAAACAGGTAAGTATACCTGTATAGGTATACTAAACAGGTATGTGTACCTGTATAGGTATACTAAACAGGTAAGTGTACCTGTGTAAGTATACTAAACAGGTAAGTGTACCTGTCTAGGTATACTAAACAGGTAAGTGTACCTGTGTAAGTATACTAAACAGGTAAGTGTACCTGTTTGGGTATACTGAACAGGTAAGTGTACCAGTATAGGTATACTAAAAAGGTAAGTGTACCTGTATAGGTATACTAAACAGGTAAGTGTACCTGTCTAGGTATACTAAACAGGTAAGTGAACCTGTATAAGTATAAACAGGTAAGTGTACCTGTCTAGGTATACTAAACAGGTAAGTGTACCAGTATAAGTATACTAAACAGTAAGTGTACCTGTATAAGTATACTAAACAGGTAAATGTACCTGTATAAGTATACTAAACAGGTAAGTGTACCTGTATAGTATACTGAACAGGTAAGTGTACCTGTATAGGTATACCAAAGCGTACCTCAATAAGTATACTTTACCATTTATTTCATCCTTGTAATATTTAACTCTGACAAGTAGTGCAAGAGGCAAAATGTACAGAATACAGTTTTAAGTAAGGTATGACTTCCAAAATGTACAGAATGCAGTTTTAAGTAAGGTATGACTTTCCAAAATATACAGAATGTGGTTTTATGTAAGGTATGATTTCGAAAATGTACAGAATGCAGTTTTAAGTAAGTTATGACTTTCCAAAATGTACAGAATGTGATTTTATGTAAGGTACAACTTTCAAAATGTACAGAATGCAGTTTTAAGAATGCAGTTTTAAGTAAGGTACGACTTTCCAAAATGTACATAATGTGGTTTTCTGTAAGGTACGAGTTCCAAAATGTACAGAATGTGGTTTTATGCAAGGTATGACTTTCAAAATGTACAGAATGCAGTTTTAATTAAGGTACGACTTTCCAAAATTTACAGAATGTGGTTTTAAGTAAGGTACCACTTCCAAAATGTATAGAATGTGGTTTTAAGTATAGTACCACTTCCAAAATGCCATAAAATTTATGGTAGCTTACTGTAAAGAAGCTGTAGAAAATTATGAGATTTGTGCTATGTAATTGAATGACAGAATGTTTAGTATTTTTTTTTTATTTGTCCATGAGTTAAGATACATTTAAAAGCTTTAAGATGTGTAACATCTGCAAGACTAATAGTTGATGATTTATTTGTTTTTTTGGATTGTTAGCTATTTGACTATTTAAGAATGATAGGTATATAATTTTCATTGCCTCACTCAGATGGCCAGTTAATGTCCAGAACTTTGTCTAAAATTTATTTCACTTTTCAGATCAAATACAAATCATTGCATGGAGACTGGCCTAGGTGTGTCAAATGATCACAATTATCATTGACTATAGAAGTCAGTAGGATCATTATCCCTGTGCTTTTTTAGATATGCAATGATTAAGTAATCATGCCCATCTGGATATGCATGAGCGAAATCCTGCTATAACGGTTTGTTATAACACAAATTTTGATACAAGGTTGATGTGGTGTGGCTCCTGAATGGTTATAACAATTTCACTATCAGTCAGAAAGATAATTAAATTATTGCAAAGTTTGATTGCCAAAGTTAATGAGTTTGTGAGTTGTTAATCGGGTGAGACGTGTTGTACTCTTTAAGCAAACAGTTTGTCTTTGTTTAAAATAAATAAAATGTTAAAAATTCCTGTACATGAATGTTCATTGCAGATATATCGGTACTATCATATCATTTTGTTGATAGCAAATTTTACAAATATGCTCACTAATTTGTACTGAACTATCAACAGTAACACTAATAATTCTTCTTTGTATCTGCCTTCAATGCAGATTGTCTTAAAGTACATGGCAAACAGTAGACCAACAGTCAGTCAGTCAGTATATACACCCATGCACAAAACAGTGCCATTTTTGAAAAAAGCTCATCACCCAAATTGATCAATTAATTTACCTACCTATACTGTAATTGCAAATCATCAACATCAATCCTGCAGCAACTTGTTATTGCAGCTAACCAACACAGCTATTTTTTTGCAAACAATTGAAAGCCGCTTTCATGCACATGTAGCTTAGCTGTGCTGGTAGACAATTATCATTTGATCAGTCAACTGACAGCTGATAATCAGTTTGTCCTTTGATAAAAAATAAAATATATTCCCAATGTAAATCAATTAATAAGTGGAATAAGATATTTTTTTGTGTAAAAAATTCTGCAATGTAAAAAAATTTAGTTGACTGTTGTTGCACATTTGATTTGGTTAGTACCAGATGCGTGTACCCTCACCCCACCCGTCATTATGTGTTTCTGGTGAGTTTTGAAGTCATCATATGTCTATACCCATAGGCTTAATTCTGACTGAATCCTTTTTATTTCCTTACAGTTTACTCAGACATCAGCTTCACATCACTGATAAACACAGATCACTTGTTATTGTAATGCTAAGGGTATTTGTAACTGTCATTGGATGCAGACTGGAATAAAACTAATAAATTGTAGGGGTGGAGAGATTTACTGTTAGAATCAAATATGCTATTCCCCAATTTGCTGTGCAGTGGTACAAAGCCATAATATTATCAAAGCAGTTTGAGTCAATATTTGGCTTTTTACATTTATTCTTTTCTCTGTCTTTTAGAGAATGACACACCTGTTAGTAGATCACTCATTACCTATGACATCAGTTGGTTTCCCCTTCAAATACATTCCCCAATCACATTAATGTTAGGGATACAATCCTGCTACCTCCCAAATTCAGCACTACTAAATAGACAAAGAGTCGTCTTTTTTGTACATCTCATAGACAAAAGGCAATAAATCTTGCTCATTATCCTATTGCTGCCACCAGGTGTCACTAGTTTTAAGTTTTACCTCCATACAACAACATTGTACAAGACATCTCCAGTCGATCCAAGCTAAATTTGTATTATATTCAGACCATCCATACAGGATTTTGCATTTTTTGGGCGATTATTATTAATTCATAAACGGGTCATAAATTTTTTAAAAAGATTTGTGAATATTTTGTAAAATTTTTCACTTTCTTGGACTGTTTCATGCACACTATCACTTGCTTGTTAGTAATGGGTGTTGTTCTAGTGATTTATTAACATGCTGCATCAGCAATTCATAGATTTTTTATTGTATTTTGTTTTATTTTGTCATTTCTGGGAAACCTGTCAGTGAAGTGTAATAAATGCAACAAGTTCATGGCAAAGAAAGACATGCATAATTAAAATGTATTTTGTCAGTACCATGCAGTGTGTGTACCATATGGTGCGAGAGTGTTTTGACTGTTACTTTGCAAAAGCCAATGAAGCCAAAGAAAGAGGGGAATACCAATGCAAATTTTAAAATTCCTACAAGTAATTATGATACAGTGAGGGAGTGTACCTCCATTTTCAGGTTTCATCTTTCGACAGTTGCAGAGATCTTAGTGATAGACATGTTCACACTACCATGCTATGGCAATATACTACAAACTTTGGGATCTTAGTGATACATCCATCCATCTCGCCAGGTTGATGGCATCATCTCAGATATTTGTGTGATAGATTTGTCCATTTTAACATGCCTGTGGCTACATACACTTATGGGGACCTTAGTGATAGATCCGTCTGTCTTGCCTGGTGTAAGACTACAACACACACAGTCATTGTGATAGATTTGTCCATTTTAACATGCCTGTGGCTACATACACTTATAGGGACCTTAGTGATAGATCCGTCTGTCTTGCCTGGTGTAAGACTACAACACACACAGTCATTGTGATAGATTTGTCCATTTTAACATGCCTGTGGCTACATACACTTATGGGGACCTTAGTGATAGATCCGTCTGTCTTGCCTGGTGTAAGACTACAACACACACAGTCATTGTGATAGATTTGTCCATTTTAACATGCCTGTGGCTACATACACTTATGGGGACCTTAGTGATAGATCCGTCTGTCTTGCCTGGTGTAAGGCTACACAGTCACATTCCATTTGCCCTGCCATGCCCATGGCATGGCTGGAACTGGCAAAATCCAGACCAACTTCTACATGGCTGGTAAGCGTGCCATGACATACTCCTAGTAGACAAGTGACAAAATCATCAGCCAGAAGTAGCTTCTCCTATTTTCTCTGCTTAGCCACAGGTAATTGGCTGTGAATTACATAGAGATGTTGGCAATGCATCATCATTGCCACAGGGAATGGTTTATCCTGAAATGGAGACAGACCCTGAAGATACTCCTGAGTAACAACAGCCCTACTCTGATCTGATTATGGAGAGGATGGAGTTTAGTTTTAAGGCTGCCATCAAGGAGATATACCAGGTACCAGGTGTTTCTCCTATACCTCCCATCGTCTACAGACAGTCTGCTTGGGGTACCAGACTCCTGCAGTTCTGATCACATTGGATCAGCCTATTGCTGCAAAATGAATGGGTGATCCAAGTCATTTGGCAGAGGCTATGGATTTCGCTTATCCAACCCTATCCTCTGTCTTCCTCTCATTACAATGGACATGTCATCAGATCAGGAGAAGGAGGAAATTCTTTAGCAAGAGATACAGTTGCTCATCGACAAACAGGCATTGGAGATTGTACAAAAACTTCAGTCTTAGGGGTTCTGTTCACTGCTGTTCTGTACCAAAAAGGCCAAGTTGGGATTGATCATTGACTCAGTCACCCAAGTGAATTAATTCTTCTGCTGAAGTTAAGATGGAGACATTGAGATCTATACTACTCTCCTTCTGAGGGGATGAGTATGCCATGAGTCTCAATCTCACAGATGCCTACTTTCATGTCATTATTCACCTGGCATTGTGAACATTTGTTCTGTTTACTTAACGTGAGAAAGTTTGCCAATTTCTAGTCACTCTGTCTGGTCTAAACATCAACTTCTAGTTCTTTACCAAATTATGATTGCCGTGTCACCCCGTTCCTCAAGAGCAATGATGGTATGTCTGTATGGTCTCCCAGAAACCTATTGTAAGTTCTATTCTCTTACTTCTTTTGAATCATCTCAGTTTTCTCATGAATTGGGGAAAATCCGATCTTCACCCATCACAGTATTTGGTCCACCTGGGTATGGAGTTTATATAATCATTCTGAATGTTATATGTCTCCATCATGTCTGGACTGCTGCATTGGCCTATTGGTTAGAGTGTCCGCCTTGGATGCAGGTGATCGCAGGTTCCAACCCCGGCAGAGTCATACCAAAAACTTATAAAAATGGTACTAACAGCTGCCTCACTAGGCACTCAGTATTAAGAGGCTAGTGTTAGGACTGGTTGGCCTGGTGTCAGGATAATATGACTGGGGGGGGCATAATGCTACATGTCTGCAGCATGATGCCCCAGTGTTAGACATCACTATAAACTGCCACTGCAGACATTGTAGTGATATTACTGAAAAATTGTTAAAGTTATGCAAAAAATCCAAATCATTCACACACAAATCCATCATGTCTGAGTAGAGTCATTTCCAACAGAAGGGGGGTTTCGGCGAGAAAGTTCTTGCAACTCCTAAGGTTATTAAATGCAACAGCAGATTTGATCCTTCTGTGCCAGCTTTAAATACACCCATTACAAATGACTTTGCTGACTCAATAGCACCCTTTCTCCAGCAGGTTAATATCATGAACAAGGTACAGTCATATCTGTTCCAGTGGCACAACCATGGTTGACTCATGAAGGACTTTGAATACCGGTACACTCAGTAGCAAATGGGAACTAGGGGAATTGCCAGTTCACATCAGACTCCATGTGAAAACTATTATACATGCCTTTCAGTTCTAGAAGGACCAGCACTGTAAGAAGCCAGTCCTGATTATGTCAGACAACTCCATTGTGGTGACTTGCCTCCTCAAACAGGGGAGGCAGCACCAGATAGCTTGACCTATGCATACTGGTTGGCAGTTTCTTCATTGGTGCTGCCAACTTCAGACCAATATATAAATCAGACACATTCCCTGTGAACCAATGCCTTGGCTACATTCTGCCTAGAAAAGCTCAGGTTATTCATACAGAATGGTCCCTTTATCTATTGGTTTTTCATTGGATCTCTGCACTTTGGGGGTGTTCAATAATTGACCTTTTGCATCAAGGTGGAACCACAAATGGACCACCTTTGTCTCATTGGTTCTGGACCAAGAAGCATAGACCATGGATGCACTGTCAGTCACTTGGGAAGGGTTATGGATATTTGACTAACCCATGGTATTAGTACCAAAAATGTACAAAAAAGGGATCAGGTTTGCAAGATAATTTTGTTAGCCACTCTCAGATGTGATAAGTCCTGTATCAATGATGCATTCAGTATAGTGATTGACCTACCTAGGAATATTATGGTCAGACAGAATCTTCTCAAACAACCATGGTTGGAGGTGTTCCATCTTTGCTCAGGGCATATTCTCTTTTATGCCTGACTCTTGTCAGGACAGCCTTGAGAGAAAAAGGCTCCAAACTTTAGATTGTAAAGAGAATCTTTGAGAGCAAGAAGGCCCTCGACTCTGAAGGCATATGAGGGAATGTGGCATGTTTTCATGGATGAATGTTGAGCTGATAAGATTTTCCCTCATTCCCTCAACTAGCTGACTTTTTTCTCTGGCTTTACGATGTATGAAGGTGAGATAGCAGGACATCACCACCCTAGCCCATTATTTGAGACTTAAGTGGGTTATATGCTTGGTGTACTCTTGACATCTCTCACTCTGCATACAGCTAACAGCTTCATTGATGTCTCAGATCAAAACAGTCTTCAAACACAAAGCAGGCTTGTTGAGACTGCTTTAATTTCATAAGCTGAAATCCTCTTGAGGCAACTCTGACCTTTTTCCACATACATTTCCATGGTGGTTTGTGTGAATCTTCCTCCACATTCTGAAACAGTGCTCTGGATCAGCAATCTCAGGATTCAGGTAACCAAGGGTCTTCAGGGTCTGGTCATGAAATAGAAACTTACCTATCATCTTTGCTGTAACTTCCTCATAGAAGGCCATCACACTCCTGAAGAAGCAGCTCAGCTGT
>JAECUM010026618.1:0-36544 GCA_016617855.1 Megalonaias nervosa
TCAGTAGATATTTCTTTTGCATATTGGTATCCAAATAACCGCTCGGCAAGTGTTCGATTAAATCGTTCAACAATTGCCTGATCACGATGAATTTCAGTATGTCCTCGTCTGATTTTAACGTTTTGTTTCTTCATCAACGATAATACTGCACCAAGAAATTCTTTGCCCGGATCAACCTGTAATAATTGTGGCCATCTCAAAGGTCCTCGATGATAAATTCGTTCAAATGCAGATGCAACTTCGGATGCTGTCTTTGTTGATAATGGTTCAGCATCTTTATATTTACTTGCAACATCAACGACAGTTAATGCGTATTTGTATGTGCGTGATTTTCGTCCACGTGTTTTAACAGTATCGTGTGGTAAAAATAAAATATCTGCTTGATGAACCTCATTAGGGACGCTGACATCAAAATGTGAATATTGAATATTTTTAGGTGGTGGTAGATAAATTTGCCATATTGCCTGTCGTGCTAACCACGCTGCAGCAACAGAACGTGAGACTTTTGCTGCTTCAGATAATTTAGTAATCGCTGATCTACCTCTCCAATATCCTCTTGGGCTATAATAAATGGATTCCATTATAATATTTATATAATTAATTACCAGCCCCTAATATTATTTTACTTTTCATGGCAGATTTTACTAGAAAACTAACTAATTTATCTCTGACAGATTTATTTGGTATAGAATTTAATGCATGAATCAATTTTACATCTGCGAGATGCCTTTGTTGTAAATCTTTACTTTTATACGCAACATCATGAATATGACACACTTGATCAATCTTATTTACTGGATGCTCTCCTGGTCTTGGTTGATCTTGATCATCAAGTCGGATGTCAAGTCGAGTTCCAGGACCACAATAATTATATCCTGGTAAGTGTTTTTCCCCCGGATATTTAGCCCACGGAGTTCCAGGTAATTTTCCTAATAAAGCGGCTATATCTCCACCTGTCTTTGTCCCTGAATCAGACATGGAGATAAATTTATATTTTTTCGTGCCGCATTTTACACATTTACCTGTTAATGCACGTCGTTTATTTTTTGTTATTATTGTTGTCAGTCCAGTAGTGGGTGTAGATAATCTACATCGAACACAATATAGACTCATGTTATTAATAATATGGATATAATTGATTTTTCGGCGACACGAAAACAGGAACCAGTAAAGCACCATCCAGCATTACCAAATTCGATAAGGATGATTATAATAGGTCCGTCTGGATCAGGTAAAACACAACTATTATTAAATTTAATAATGCGATGGTTAAAATGGAGTAAATTATATTTAGTAGCACCATCCGTAGATGATCAACACTGTTACGAAGTACTTAAAGATTTTAATGAAAATGCAAAATTGCGGAATGAAGACGGTAATGATGTTGTTGATTTTATTACCGATATTGATGAAGCCCCGTCTGTAGATGATTTAGATAGATTCATTAATAATCTCGTAGTATACGATGATGTAATGCTGGACAAACAATCTAATCCAGCTAGAATATTTTCTCGAGGTAGACACAAGAATACGGACGTGATTTATGTTACACAAAGATATACACAAATACCTAAAGTGATCAGAGACAACTGCAATATTTTGGTTGTGTTTAATGGAGTAGATAATTATACTTTACAGAATATTTATTATACTTGGTGTTCGGGGGATATGGACATAATGAAGTTCAGAAACTTTTTTGCTCAAGCACAATCTGCTCCGTTCGGATTTATTACAATAAATCTACACGATCCAAGATCCTGATATCGTATAGGTCTGGATAAAATCTTTGGTTAATCTGTGATTAACTCTGCTCCTCCTCTGCTAGAGAATTATTTCCCCTTTCTATGTATGTCTGTATGTATGCATGTTTGTCTGTATTTTAATTTATCAAAAATAATCAGTAGATCCCAGCGATTACCCTTCAATGGAACCCCTCGATAGCCTGTGTGACTTTCATGGGGTCCTTACATTGTCATTCTCTCTCTTATGACTATTATGCGGCACTCCCATGTTCTGTTTCTTTTGGCTAACACCCTTTCTGGATGTTTATTTGGGGGTTCTTCCATGGGGCAGAGAGCTCAAGGCATACTACTGATTATTTTAGGGGGGAGGGGGTATTGCATAGACACACCTCCCGGCGAATTTCTAATCGACGAAAGTGAAATATTAGCAATTCAGAAGGCTGTCTAGGCATTGCGATTTCGATAAAACCCCCACGAAACCCCGGGTAGAATCCAAAATGGAATCCGACCACGAGATACGTGGTGATTTATCGAAATCTCAGGGGATGCCTCCCCCCCCCCCACTTATTAAAAGACGTGGGCGACCCGGGGACCCGAACCCATCTCGGCTAGATCTGGGGTCGAACCGCAAACATCAGTATTAAAGTTTCCAGCAACTTTAACATTGAGCTAACGAACTCGACTACAAATATACGTTTTAGAAATTATTATATGTGATTATTGTGCAATAGCATTTGATATCTGATTTTACAAATAAATAAATATTTATAATTTTATTAAGATATTTTGCCATTATATGTATGAACCGATTAAAATGTATTATATTTAAAATTAAAACACGGAAATAAACTGCACACAAATACCTGGACTATCGATAAACACAACTATTGTTTGAACTACTACGTCACACGTCCTTGAAAAATCGGTACGCATACCTATCTCAGTACATATATTATGTATGACTCACTTCACACTGTATATACATGCAATAGTTGATCTGGATAAATTCATAGCAGCAGGAAGGGTGAATGACCACATATGTGTGTAAGATAACAGCAGACAAGAAGGGAAGATGATATGCGCGGTATGGCAGTCGAACCTTACACATTTGTCTTAATCATAATGCAAAATTTGCTCGAAAACCAAGTTGTAGGGTCCACCGCAGCAAGGGGTGGGGTGGGGTGGACAGACATTTGGTAATGAATATGTTTGCCTGATGATTAAGACAAATGATTTCGCGGTATGGCAGTCGAACAGACCACTTGCCTCAATTATCACTAAAATTTGGCTTAATTATAAGAGTGGTCTGTTCACCCTTCCTGCTGCTCATTATGTATAAGAAAATTAACAATATTTGTATTTATATATGTATATAACTTGACCAAATAAATATTTTTACATTATGTTGGGTTTTTTTAAAATTAAATTTGGTCACATAGATATATTCTGCTATTAGATTTGAAAGATCATGTGCATAAGGGAACCTCATCAGACAGTGTTAGTCCATGTGATATCATATAGCTGTTAGCAGGGAGGGGATCCACTGTACCTGTACCACGTGATATCATATAGCTGTTAGAATGGAGAGGATCCACTGTAGCTGTACCATGTGATATCATATAGATGTTAGAATGGAAGGGGATCTATTGTAGCTATACAGTGTGATATCATATAGCTGTTATAAAGGAGGGGGATCCATTGTAGCTGTACCATATAATATCATATTGCTGTTAGAAGGGAGGGGCAACTATTGAAGCTGTACCGTGTAATATCATATAGCTGCTAAAAGGGAGGAGGTGTACCATTTGATATCATATTGCTGTTAGAAGGGAGGGGGAGCCATTGTAGCTGCACCGTATGATATCATATAACTGTTAGAAGAGAGGGGGATCGATTGTAGCTGTAACATATGATATCATATAGTTGTTAGAATGGAGGGGATCCACTGTAGCTGTATCATGTGATATCATATCGCTGTTAGAAGGGAGATGGATCCATTGAAACTGTACCATATGATATCATATAGCTGTTAGAAAAGAGGGGATCTGTTGTAGCTGTTGAATGGCAAATCATATAGTTGTTAGAAGGGAGGGGATCCACGGTAGCTGTACCATGTAATATCATAATAGATGTTAGAAGGGAGATGAATCCATTGAAACTATGCCATGTGATATCATATAACTGTTACAAAGGAGGTGATCTATTGTAGCTGTGCCATGGAAAATCATATAGCTGTTAGAAGGGAGGGGATCCACTGTAGTTGTACCCTGTGATATCAAATAGCTCTTAGAAAGTAGGGGTATCCATTGTAGCTCCACCATGTAATGTAGCTGTACCATGTGATATCATATTGCTGTTAGAAGGGAGGGGATCCACTGTAGCTGTGCCATGTGATATCATATAGCTGTTCGAAGGGAGATGGATCCATTGAAACTGTACCATGTGATATCATACAGCTGTTAGAAAGGAGGGGATCTATCGTAGCTGTGCCATGAGAAATCATACAGTTGTTAGAAGGGAGGGGATCCACTGTAGATGTACCATGTGATATCAAATAGCTGTTAGAAGGGAGGGGGATCCATTGTAGCTGTTAGAGGGGACGGGAATCCCTTGTAGCTGTACCATGTGATATCAAATAGCTGTTAGAAAGCATTGAGATCCATTGTAGCTGTTGGAAGGGAAGGGAATCCCATGTAGCTGTACTATGTGATATCTTATAGCTGTTAGAAGGGAGGGGATCTATTGTAGCTGTACAATGGGAAATCATATAGTTGTTAGAAGGGAGGAGATACACTGTAGCTGTACCATGTGATATCATATAGCTGTTAGAAGGCAGGGGGATCCATTGTAACTGTTAGAAGGGATGGAGAACCATTATAGATGGACCATGTGATATCATATAGCTGTTAGAAGGGAGGGGTGTGCATTGTAGCTGCACCATGTGATATCATATAGCTGTTAAAAGGGAGAGGGATCTATTGTACCTGTACCATGTGATATCATATACCTGTTAGACGGGAGAGGTCCATTCTAGCTGTTAGAAGGGAGTGGGATTTATTGTAGCTGCATCATGTAATATCATAGAGCTGTTAGAAAGGAGGGGAATCCGTTGTAGCTGTTAGAAAGGAGGGGAATCCAATGTAGCTGTTCCATGTGATGTCATGTAGCTGTTTAAAGGGAGGGGTATCCATTGGAGCTGTTCCATGTTATGTCATGTAGCTGTTTGAAGGGAGGGCGATCCATTAAAGCTGTATCATTGGTACGCGAAACAATGATCTCACATGGAAATATTTTTTGTTTTTGTTCATGATAGCATGTACGAAGAGACTGCACCTTTCAAGTAACAAAACAGCACTCACACAAAATTGAATATAGGGGTCCAACCACAAATTTCCTATAGAACGTAATGTTGATACATCAAAATATAGAAATAGTTTGTGCATTAGATTGTGAAACTAAAAGCAGGTGGTCCGCGGCATGTTTTAACCTCTTGCTGTTAATAGGGGGCCTCCCAGATCTGCACCTAATAACATAGGAGTTCCTTCTTTGTCAGCTGGAAAATAAATGTAGGATATCAGAATAAAGCAAACGTTTTAATTGCCAACTACTGATTAAAGTTTGGGAAAATAATAATAGAAACAAATATTCCTTTTACTTGACAATAGTTACGCCTCGAGCATTTAGTACTCTAGTTGCTATACACACACACACACACACACACACACACACACACACACACACAATGGCGGTAACTTAATTAGTGGTCTCGTTACCTATCCTGAACAGCATGTGTCAAAACTTATTTGTTACATTCTTGTGAATCGCTTTCACCAAGCAATCTCTATACTAATTTGGACGGCATTCGAAGCACACTAAATGCTAATAAAGATTACATACGTAAGTCGATAGATGATAAGAATGAATGTTATATTGCAATAAATGTATACAATGTTGATATATTATGGATCTAGACGTGCATGCATAATGTATCTATTTATAGGCATGATGTAATAGAGGTATTAAATTGTACAGCCTCTCATTTCATCAATTTGTGGTACAGAGATAATACTGTGCTTGTCTAAAATTTCTTTCATTACTAATTTTATTTTCTTTAATCATATGTTAATAAGTGTTTATCAGTTTATGGCAGCTATCAGATTCATTTTGTTTCACGTCACTGTCTCATATGAAATTGTCGAATCTACGTGTTTGGAACCTAAAGCCAAAGGTAAGTCTGATCAGACCGCCACCTGATACTAGCTCCCTGTATGCGAACAAACAATATAAACAACACAAAACAAATTCTGCAGTCACATTTTAAAAAACAAATAAATCACAAACCTCAGTGATGTTACAGCGTCAAAACTAAATGCCAACAGGAAAGAGGAAAAACCAAACATTGGGTTAATAGCAGACATTTTGGTTTCAAGCCAAGAAATATTCTTCTGGACAATATGCGTGAGACAAATGTAGATTGGGATGTCACGTAAACACAATAAAAAAAAATGCTTTTTCGAGGAAAACTCCACTGAAATCAAAACAAAGATCCAGGTTCACACTTTGCTTCTGAGAAAAAGGAAGCTTCGTTGCAATACAAAATCTTAACTAAAACCAATAATATACACACTGGGTCGCAAGCCGGTAACTCCAAGCAAAGGATAGACAAACACATTCCTCACTAGTCAGTCTTACAAGCAAGCGTTATCGATACTACTTTGCATATACTAATTTAAGAAACAACCTAACTCAAATAACCGTTATTAAAAATAAGAATAGTCAGTCAGTTTGATTACAAACCAAGCAGACAAAATATGTGCACAAAGACCATTTATTCTGAGAAACAGCTCTCTTCATACAATTCCCAACACTGTAGGAAAAACAAATACGAGTTTACTGTTTATGTTCAAATGTGTTGTTATGGGTTTAATAACTCATTTTTGAAGAATGGACAAGGGGAGACAGCCTATTAACTCCAGTTATTAGCTTGATACAAAGATCTGTAATTCAGATATGACACAATTTAAAAAACACTCTGAAATAGAAAATATGCCAGACGTGAGACAAGCGTTAGGGTCTCTCTTAGATCCTATCCTAGAAAGATCATGTTAATTAATATAAACATTGCTTTATCTATTTCCAAATAGAAGATGTACATATGTGCTTTTGTAAGGTGTACTCATTCCCCCCCCCCCCCCGTTTTGCTGTAACTGATTAAAACTTGCCTTTTCTTAGTATCTTATGCAAGATAAGGACAAAATATTGAACCAAATCTTTCCCTACAGTAAAATGGTGTCAGAAATTGGAGGGTTCCTATTGTTTTTGTTTTGTTTGTTTGCTGTTTGCTTGTTTGTGTTTAGGGGTTGTGTTGTTGTTATTTTTGTTTTGTTTTGTTTTTTTTAATTACTATGTGTATTATTTTATAATCGGGCGTGCGTGTTGACGATGCGAAACAAGACTGCTCAAATAATAGATCAACTGTAGTATTAAGGTTTATGTGCTTTATTTGTCTTGGTACAAAAGTACTTAACTTCTTCTTTGTATTCCTCTTCTACTTCTTCCTCTACTTCTACTTCTTCTCTCTCTCTCTCTCTCTCTCTCTCTCTCTCTCTCTCTCTCTCTCTCTCTCTCTCTCTCTCTCTCCCGCAGCGTGCTACAATTATTTCCTTTTCTTATTTTCCAATGCATAATAAGGGTACATTAGGGTTCAAATTCTTACCTGCTGCATAGGACTGTCAAAATAAAATTGGGGAGAGGAGTTTTCGGGACGGGGGGTGGGGGGTGAGTTACCCGTTTGTTTTAACTCTCATAGTCTGGTTGCCAGTACGAATAAAACTGCTCAAATAATAATTCAACAAATATGGCAAAATTGTAACAACATCACTGGCAACATGTTTTGTAACAAAATTTGCCAAGGTTTCAGAGTTCTAAGACAATTCTTGAGTTTGGAAAATAACCGTTTTATAATAAAATCTATCAAGATGTCAGAGTTCTAAGATAGTTCTTGGGTTTGGAAAATAATTGCTGAACAGGCAATGACAAAAGGGACAGGTTGCTGGCACCCCGATTTGTGAGCGGTCTGCATGGATGATAAGCTGTAAATGACTGGCCGCTGTCGATAGGTTAATTAACCATAACATAAGCTTATCTGGTCATTATAATAGAAAGTACAGATAAATATTAAGTGTCTGGTCATTATTTCCTTATAACATAATGTAGGGATAACTATTAAAAGGTTCTGGATTGGGTTTTATTTAATTGGGTTAGCATAAGCTTCCTACCGTTCCGAACTGTATTGGATCTTGGGGACAAGTCTCGACGTTTCTATTTAATATCAGGTTTCTAATTTGTATGGATTTGTTTTCCTACTACACAGTATGTTCAGATACTGCCATGACGTCGACCAGTTGATTCAATGATCAACGCACAAAGATCACTTGGTTTCTGACACAGGACAATATCTGTTACTAGGCTTGCTTCATTCCCTATTAATTCCCTGGATTACTTGAAAATCTTTTCTTGCCACAACTAGTACTTGTACATAGCCTTTTTCTATAATGGAACTGAACACATCATGCATAGGAGTCAGAAATGGTGAGAAAGTTAGCAAACTGTAACTACATAACAATCGAGTAAGCCTACCATTACTATCCCCGAAAAGATGTAATGTCAAGAACCCAAACAAATGCAAAGTAACACACACAAAAGATAATTTTTAACTTTTCTTCTTTATTTCCTTTACTATCTGGAATTTACCTCTTTCAGTCTATCATGCCACTGTATCTATCCACAAGCATCTGGACAGCTACATAGGCCGAATCTTCTGTGGCAAAGCGTGGGTAAACATGTCTAACACCATTGAAAGAAGCCTGTCTGCTGTTGGTGCTAAACTTTCCTGTATTGTTATCATCCATTATTGCATCCATAAGAAGAAATTGTGCTGCAAATTAGAATTTTCAACAACAATAAATTCTATATAATTGCTTATATTTTTTCTTCCTCAATTTGAGTCCTATTGTTGTTCTGTTATTATATATTTGTATTCTCTATACAGATCTCTCGTTTCTTGTTCCTCCATGGCTGGTTTACTCATCTGACTTACTGGTTCAGAGGTATTTGCAATTTTATCTTCTGTATTTCCAGGACCGTAGTAATATGGTTGTTCAAACATTTGACCTTTTCTAGTGTTACGTATATGTAATTAAATTGCTTGTGTGTTAGCTTTAAAATTCTTTTTTATTTTATTTTTGTTTCATTACATTTTATTGTAATGGTATTTTTCAAGTAAATTCTGTTTGTATAGAACGCAAAAGATGTTACATTAGCAGTATGTTTAGCTCACTTTGGTTCATAGATTTTGTAAAAACTACGCGAAGACGATTGGCTATTGTCAAGGTCATTTCGGCCCGCATGTTAGCTGAACTGTAAACAGTCTTTCTTTTTTATATATTTTCAGTGTGAGAATTTGGTTTTTAGATAGGGCTATTGTAGCTACGTGATAATTCTCATTTTTTATTATGTTGTTCAAATGTTCCGAGACCAAGTGACCCATCACGCTGGAATGAAATGATGCTTTAGTTGGGTCAAATACTCATTCCGAGAGCATTCCAGCCAGTCCTATTCTTTACACCTTGAAGGTACAAGGTGTTTTATATTGTTGATGCCGGCTTGTTCTGAGGTTTTTCTATTTTTTGGATTTAATAATTGATTCTCTAGAAAACTAAACAAGTGTACTTATTTTATGCAAGTTCTGGGACAAACAGATTCAGTGGAAATTTATTCTGGAGTTGAACGGAAACATTATAAACCGTGATTCAATCGAGGATCTGTTACCATCAGTACAGACATCTGACATCATCGCCTCCATATTGGAATTTCATCGAGATTCGAACCCGGATTCTATTAGAACTGTTTAGTGATAGGACTTGTATTTTTCAATCTTAGGATTAAATTTTGGATTATATTCACAAACCATAAGTCCTATTTCCAATTTTTACATTGTTTTCTAGGGAAGTAAATTATTTTGTTAAAATATACAAAGCTTGTTAGCTTCACTCTTTTCTCCTGTTATTTTTGTACGAGACTACAGGTAACAGGAGCAAACTGGGGGCTCGTCCGGGATATATAAATTTTGGCTAAAATATTTCAGAAAATTGTTTTTTGAAATTTATATTCCCCTAGTTGTTAAATCCCAGGTACTATTTTACATTTTGTTTGAAATCTTTAGTGAAAAAAAAAAAACAGGCGTTCATTCACAATGTCATTAAAAGTGGAGACGTTTCTTTCTAGTCCTACTCAGGAGCACTTGGATAGTCTGAATAAAGATGAATTGCTTGAACTTGCCAGAAAGGTCGATCTTTCTGAAGCAAAATCTTTCTTAACGAAACAAGAAATTAAAAACATTTTGATTCAATATTTGGTAGAAGAATGTTCTTGATAAAAGTGTTTTGGCTTCGATCAGTAAGTCGCTATCAGACTCTAACATAAAAGTAATGGAATAAAAAATGAAATACAATATGGTGTTGGAATTAAGGAAGCTCGAGCTTCAGAAAGAGGAAAAACAAATGCAGTTACAAAAAGAACAAATGCAGTTGCAATTAGAAGAGAAGCAATTGCAATTACAATTTGAGAAAGAGGAGAGAGAGAGAGAGACAGGAAAGAGAGAATGATGAACAAATGAAATTACAATTTGAGAAAGAGGAGAGAGAGAGAGAGAGAGAGACAGGAGAGGGAGAAAGATAAACAATTACAATTTGAGAAGGAGACAGAGAGAGAGACAGGAGAAGGAGAAAGATAAACGGCTACAATTTGGAAAAGAGAAGGATGAAAGGGAATTTCAAATTCAAATGAAAGAATTTGAGCTGGCAAGTGTAAAGCATGATCTCACTTCGCATACAAAGTCAAGTTTGACATTACAAGAAATATCAGGTTAGTGCCCTCTTTTAGAGAAAAAGAAGTAGACAAATATTTTATTTAGTTTGAAAAAGTTGCTGAAAATTTGAAATGGCCAGGGAAGCATTGGACTCAATTATTGCAATGTGTACTTTTTGGCATGGCACGAGATATCTATGCATCCCTGTCAGTACAGCAAAGTTCTGACTATGATTTGGTTGAGGAGTGCATCTTAAGGGATTATGCGTTAGTCCCTGAGGCTTATCGGCAAAAATTCAGAAACTATAGAAAAGAAGCTGGACAAACCTATGTTCAATTTACTAGAGAAAAAGAGCAGTTATTTAAGAGATGGTGCTATGAAAGGCTCGAACAACTTGTGTTACTTGAGGAGTTCAAAAACAGTGTTCCTAATGACATTAAGAATCATCTTGAAGAGCATAAAATCGAAACCTTGGAAAATGCTACTCTTGCTGCTGATGAGCATTCCTTAACTCATAAAGTTCCTGTTGTAAGCAAATCTTTCACTCACCAGTCCACTGGTAGAAAAGTATTTCGGCCTAATACGACTCCTCCTAAAATTCAATCTGGCACAACTTCTAAAAATCAAGCTTCTGATAAACTTGATTCACAATCCTTGTCTATTCCTACGTGTACCTATTGCAAGAAAGAAAGGACACGTCATTTCTGATTGCTTCAAAGTGAAATATAGGCATCAGAATCAAGACAGACCTATCCCAAATGATCTTATTTCTAAGAGGTCAAGGTCACGGTCATGTATTGAAAGCAATACATTTGTTGGGTCTAATAAACCCCAGTCTGATTTTATTATAGAGAATTATGAACCATTCATGTCGAAAGGTTCTATATCACTCTTGGGTGATTTGGCCAATCCTGTCCCTATTAAAATTTTAAGGGATACATGAGCTTCTCAGAGTCTTTTATTATCAGGTACTTTTTCTTTTACTGAGAAGTCCTGTTCTAATGAGAGTGTTCTCATTCAGAGAGTAGAGTGTGGTTTTGTTAATGTTCCTCTCCATTCTGTAAATTTGTCATCAGACTTAGTTTCAGGACCTGTGACAATCGGTATAGTGTCTAATTTACCCGTTGAGGGCATTCATTTGTTGCTAGGCAACGATCTAGCTGGAGACAAGGTCGTGGTTAAGGTGGCGCTCACCAGTTATTATGTACTTTTGAGAGAGTGATGCATGTAAGGTGAAGTTGTTTGCATTTAAAACATGCACAGTGGTGAGAATGTTGGCATACCTCTATGCTACTTTCATGTAATGTGGCTGACACTTCTTTGGGATATTGTACTTTTGGAAATTGTAAATGATCTTAGCACACTGCTAACTAAAATGACTGCTCCCTTGTGCTCCAAAACTCAACCTGAATTTGTCTAAAGTACACTATCCTTGGTAGCTATTAAAATAGGGAAAATGAATTTTGCCAGACTAGACAATACCAGCTTCTGAAAGTGCAATGAATGAATTACCAAATATATAAAATGTAAAAAAAAGTTATCGGCTCTTTTTTTTACAATTTACCTCTGAAGTTCGGGAAGTGAAAATGAGCAAGTGGAGCTAGCACTTTTTTGAAAGGTGCACATCTGGAGTAAGGCCAAGTTGTATACTCTATAACCCATATTACACCGATCAATCATACACCAAAATAAAGGGAATTAAAGGTTCTTTGAACAATACCTAAGATATACAAAGTCTTTTTTAAATAGCCAGTATAACTAGTGAGGAAACCAGGGGAAATTCTTTTTCTTTAAAATTCTAACCCTATGCTAAATACAAAACTGTAGAGCGCCACCTTAAAACAAATATAAAAATTTATGCAATTATTTTCTTATTTTCATATTATTATGTATGATGTTCTGAATAAAATGGTACATTAACATTGATTTTATTCATGAAAATAAGCTAATTATGCTTATTTTGCTCTAGCTTACATAATTTGCCATGAGGCATGTTTGTGTGAGTAGTGACCTTAATTATGGGGAAATTAGAAGTCTTAGAATATAGGAATAAAGTCAACTTAAATTGAAAACTGTTGCATTAAGGAAAAGAAATATATAGTGAAAATGTTTCTTTTCATTTATTTGCAATGATATTAAAAAATAAATGATGACAAAGCAAATTTGCTTTCTTCCATATTAAACAATAAGTTAATATTTTACCCTTTGACCTTTGACCTTTATGAACCTCACCTGTTCCATCCCTTTTCAAACTGTAAAATTTATTGTTGACATCTCAGGAATAAATATGGCTAGTTTCATGTTCCTGTCTTTCAGCATAACACTGGTTGCTATGTTGACAAAATGCAATGCGCATTTTTAAAATAGCTCACTTTTTATCATAAGGTGGGGGGGGGCTGTACCTGTTTGAGACTCTGACTCTAATAAATGCTGTTCTGAGGGGGGAAATACAGGACAATTATTCAAAAGGACTGTTTTGATGCTTGCGACTTAAATATTTCAGCCATACAATCAAAATTAAATCATACAATAATAATACCTATATGCTCTTTAAGGTGGCGCTCACCAGTTATTATGTACTTTTGAGAGAGTGATGTATGTAAGGTGAAGTTGTTTGCATTTAAAACATGCACAGTGGTGAGAATGTTGGCATACCTCTATGCTACTTTCATGTAATGTGGCTGACATTTCTTTGGATATTGTACTTTTGGAAATTGTAAATGATCTTAGCACACTGCTAACTAAAATGACTGCTCCCTTGTGCTCCAAAACTCAACCTGAATTTGTCTAAAGTACACTATCCTTGGCAGCTATTAAAATAGGGAAAATGAATTTTGCCAGACTAGACAATACCAGCTTCTGAAAGTGCAATGAATGAATTACCAAATATATAAAATGTAAAAAAAAGTTATAGGCTCTTTTTTTTACCATTTACCTCTGAAGTTCGGGAAGTGAAAATGAGCAAGTGGAGCTAGCACTTTTTTGAAAGGTGCACATCTGGAGTAAGGCCAAGTTGTATACTCTATAACCCATATTACACCGATCAATCATACACCAAAATAAAGGGATTTAAAGGTTCTTTGAACAATACCTAAGATATACAAAGTCTTTTTTAAATAGCCAGTATAACTAGTGAGGAAACCAGGGGAGATTTTTTTCTTTAAAATTCTAACCCTATGCTAAATACGAAACTGTAGAGCGCCACCTAATCCATTTGTAACTGACAAGCCTTCTTTGGATCAGAAAGTTGATTCTATTGAAAAAGAATACCCTGATTTATACCCAGCTTGTGCAGTTACCAGAGCTATGGCAAAGAAAGCTCTTGAGAATGATTTTGATAAGGAAAATATTCCTTTAGCTGACACATGTATTGGTCAGGCTTTTGATGAGGTCACTTTCACTCCTAATTTGGATTAATCAAAACGTATTCATCACAGTGATCCTCTTTTAAATACTTGTTCTCTTTTATCTAATCAGGGTGATAAACGACAGTCACTTGTCGTCGAACAGGAAAAAGATCATGAGATCTCCTGTTTGTTTCAGAGGGCCATTAGTGAAACTGAAGCCACTGAAGTACCTGTCTGTTATTTCATTACAAATGGAATTCTTATGAGAAAATGGAGACCTCCCGAGGTACCTGCTAGTGACGAGTGGTCAGTGAACTATCAGATTATACTTCCAAAATCTTACAGACAGGAAATACTTAGTTTGGCCTATAAAACTCCTCTGGCTGGTCATTTGGGGATAAATAAACTTATCACAAGATCTCGACTTACATTTATTGGCCAGAAATCAAAAGTGATATTTGTAAATTTTGTAGATCTTGTAATACTTGTCAAATGGAAGGAAAACCCAATCAGAAGATACCTGAGGCTCATCTGCAACCTATTCCTGCATTTGACGAACCATTTAGCAGAATTATGGTAGATTGTGTTGGTCCCTTACCTAAGACCAAGTCAGGCAACCAATATTTGTTGACCATTATGTGTGCGTCAACAAGATTCCCAGAGGCAATTCCTTTGAGGAATATTAAAACCAAAACCATAGTAAAAGCTTTGACCAAACTTTTTACTCAATTTGGCCTTCCCAAATTTGTCCAATCTGGTCAGAGGTCAAATTTTATGTCTTCAATTTTCCAGCTTGTAATGCTTGAATTTGGCACTCAGCAATTCAAGTTAAAAGTGAAATTGTGGTTTCACAAAACTTTACTTGAGAGAAGTTTTGAGTCTTGTAATAGAGTTCATTCTCTCTTGCTCATTCTTCATAATTTTCTTCAAATTAGATTTTACGGCCCTTACAAAGTAAAGAAGAAAATGAATGAGTTAAATTATAATAGTACTCTGATCTAAATAAATTAATGGAGTACCATTATATTGAGAAAGATAGCCAAGTTAATCATGCAATTAATTTAGTCGTACCTGTCCCACAAACTGTGGATTTAAGTGAAGAAATTCAATCGGACACTGTTGATCTTGGAGCAACAAATCTTCGGAATTCGGAAATTATGAAAAATCTGGACCAGAAACTTTTAATAAACAGTTAATATTCGAATATGAGCACTTGTTCCCAGATATTGCTACGAGGACAAACAAAATCTTTCATGACGTTGAAATTGTAGATTCAAATATTGTGAAACAACACCCATACAGGATGAACCCTCTCAAACAGGAATACTTAAAAAAGGAAATTCAGTATTTGCTGGAGAACGATTTCATAGAGCCAAGTAAAAGTGATTGGAGTTCACCATTTATACTTGTTCTGAAACCGGATAAAACTTTCCGTATGTGCACTGATTATAGGAAGGTGAACAGTGTGACAAAAACAGATTCATTTCCATTACCAAGAATCGATGATTGTATTGATAAAATTGAAAATGCCAAGTATGTCACCAAATTTTACCTTCTGAAAGGATTTTGGCAAATTCCACTAACGGAAAGAGCAAAGGAAATTTCAGCATTTGTGACTCCAGATGGACTCTATCAATATAAAATAATGCTGTTTTTGTGATGAAGGGTTCCCCAAGTACTTTTCAACGCTTGATGAATATGATTACCTCTAGTGTAGATAATTGTGATGCTTACATTGATGATGTCATCATCTACAATGACACCTGGAAAGAACATCTGGCCACGATTCGGAAATTCTTCGACAGACTCATTGATGCAACTTTAACAATCAAGTTATCTAAAAGTGAATTCTGCGGTGCTTGTGTTACTTTTCTAGGACATGTTGTGGGACATGGTCAAATTAAACCTATAGATGCTAAGATCAAGGCTATCTTTCATTTCACTGTGCCTGTCATTAAAAAGCAACTGATGCGATTTTTGGGTACTATCAAAAATTTTGTTCCAATTTTCATAATATTGCTGAACCTCTGACAAACTTGTTAAGTAAGGAAAGCAAGTTTCTTTGGACTGAAAAATATCAGGAAGCTTTTCTTTTTTTTTTTTGTTGATAGATTAAAAGCCATACTGAAAAGTGCGTCGGTTCTCACAGCTCCAAATTTCAATCAATTTTTTTTTAAAATTATCTGTTGATGCAAGTGATGTTAGGGTTGGAGCAGTATTGATTCAAGAAGACAGAAATGATGTTGATCACCAGTGTACTATTTCTCTAAGAAATTGAATAAGCACCAAAGAAATTACTCAACAATAGAGAAGGAATGTTTGGCTTTAATATTGGCATTACAGCATTTTAAAGTTTACATTAGCTCAGCTCCTTCTCCGGTTGTTGTGTTTAGTGATCACAACCCCCTTACTTTCATCGACAAGATGAAAAATAAAAATCAAAGATTATTAAGGTTGAGTTTGTTTTTGCAAGAATATAATATTAATATCAGGCACATCAAAGGAAAAGACAATTTAATTACAGATGCACTTTCCCGTATATAGAAATATTATTTCCTGTACACTTCATATAATTCACAAGAGTTTTCTTATGTAATTTTATTTTACCTCATGTATAATTTACTTTCTTTTTCTTTATGGTGGGAAGTGTTACGTATATGTAATTAAATTGCTTGTGTGTTAGTTTTAAAATTCCTTTTTGTTTTATTTTTGTTTAATTACATTTTATTGTAATGATTATTTTCACGGGATTCGATATTTGTTCAAGTAAATTATGTTTGTATAGAACGCAAAAGATGTTATATTAGCACTAGTTTTAGCTCACTTTGGTTCATAGATTTTGTAAACACTACGCGAAGACGATTGGCTATTGTCAAGGTCATTTCGGCCCGCATGTTAGCTGAACTGTAAACAGTCTTTCTTTTTTATATATTTTTAGTGTGAGAATTTGGTTCTTAGATAGGGCTATTGTAGCTACATGATAATTCTCATTTTTTTTTTTTTTTGTGTATTATGCTGTTCAAATGTTAAGAGACCACGTGACCCATCACGCTGGAATGAAATGATGTTTTAGTTGGGTTAAATACTCATTCCGAGAGTATTCCAGCCAGTCGTATTCTGAACACCTTGAAGGTACAAGGTGTTTTTTATTGTTGATGCCGTCTTGTTCTGAAATTTTTCTATTTTTTTTTTAATTTAATAATTTATTCTTTAGAAAACTAAACAAGTGTACATTTTTATAATAAGTTCTGGGACAAAGACATTCAGTGGAAATTTATTCTGAAGTTGAACGGAAACATTATAAGCCGTGATTCAATCGAGGATCTGTTACCATCAGTACAGACATCTGACGTCATCGCCTTCATATTGGAATTTCATCGAGATTCGAACCCGGATTCTATTAGAACTGTTTAGTGATAGGACTTGTATTTTTCAATCTTAGGATTGAATGTTAGATTATATTCACAAACCATAAGTCCTATTTCCAATTTTTACATTGTTTTCTAGGGAAATAAATTATTTTGTTAAAATATACAGAACTTGTTGGCTTCACTCTTTTCTCTTGTTATTTTTGTACGAGCCTACACGTAACACTAGAATTACCAATACTGAAAAATTTGTTTCTTTTTGCATTATCCTCACCATCAATTGAATCTTGGCTGCTTCCAGAATCTATTGAAGAATCTCTCTCAATCCTTCTCCCCCTTTTTTTTTTTAATCTAAATGCATCTGTTTAGTTGATCTTCATTCAGTTTTATCTGCACCTCGCACTCCAATTTCTTCCATCTTCTTGGACATTTAGTAATTTAATAAGATCTCTATCAGCTTTTCCTTTCTTTCATGTCGATTTTTTTTCTGTAGATCTGAATCTTGGAGTTTATTTGTGAAACAGTTGGTATTCCTTCTGAGTTATTTTCTTTCAGCAGTAATCTCCATTCGGTGTCAGTAGGGTTGTAGCCGTAACATGCATTCTGGAGTCCGTCGGCCATTAGCCGTTACCTGCATTCGAGAGCCTGTCGGCTTTTAGCCGTAACCTCCATTCTGGATTCTGTCGACATTTAGCTGTAAACTTTGTTCTGGAATATGTCGGCATTTAGCTGCAAACTTCATTCTGGAGTCTGTCGGCTTTTAGCCGTAACCTGCAATTCGAGAGTATGTCGGTTTGTTGCCGTAACCTCCATTCTAGAAGTCTGTCGCCTTTTAGCTGTAAACTTCAATCTGGAGTCTGCCGGCATCTATAAACTTCATTCGAGAGTCTTTTTAGCTGCAAACGGCATTCTGGAGTCTGTCCGCATTTACCTGTGAACTTCATTCTCGCGTCTGTCGGCTTTTAGCCGTAACCTGCATTTTGGAGTCTGTCCGCATATAGCTGCAAACTTCATTCTGGAGTCTGTCGGCATTTAACTGTAAACTTCATTCTGGAGTTTCTCGGCTTTTCGCCGTAACCTGCATTCTAGAGTCTATCGGCTTTTAGTGGTAACCTTCATTCTGGAGTCTGTTGGCTTTTAGCTGTAAACTTCATTTTGGAGTCTGTCGGCTTTTAGCTGTAAACTTCATTCTGGAGTCTGTCGGCTTTTAGCTGCAAACTATATTCTGGAGTCTGTAGTATTTAGCTGTAAACTTCGTTCGAGAGTTCTATCGGCATTTAGCTGTAAACTTCATTCTAGAGTCTGTCGGATTTTACCCTTCATTCTGGAGTCTGTTGATTTTAGCTGTAAACTTCATTCTGAATTCTGTAGGCTCAAAATTGATATATTTCTACAGATAGCCATATTTGTTACATGAACCTGGTTATATCCCACAATTCACAATTACGTCCTAAAACAATCACAGCAATTATACATTAAAGGAGCCAGTTTGGGGGTGACGGGCTTATTAGACACTACTTTTATTGAAGCCTCAGGACACGCGCCAACTCCAACATAAATCTTCCTTCCATCCCAGTCACTTTGAGTGGAATCCTAAAGTCTCAAATTATAAGTTTGGTAGGCTTTGTACTAGACAGGAGGATTTTCAGAGGGTGACAAACACATTGCTTTAGGGGTCTTCCAAAAAGGGGTTACTCAAAACGTTTTCGGAGAAAAATGAAAACCACAACTATGAAGGATTTAAAACATACACGCGCATATTCGTTACACCTAAAGTTTACCAAATTAGACGCTGCAGTACATGCCAATTCTTTTACAGAGGCAAATACTTTCTCGACTCATACTAATAAGCAAATATATGCAATGAATAAAATCTCTCACGTGACTCTAGAAACATAGTTTACATAATTTCGTGGGAAAAGTATGAAAACAATATGTTGGGCAAACTGGTCTGACGCTAAGATATCGTTTCACCAGTTAACAGGTTCGATATTAATCCGGAAGAAAATAAATCAGTGGCAAATCACTTTAACAACGCATCATATTCGCTGAGCGATTTATCAATCCTTTCGATTCAGTCAGATGCAAAATAGATAAAATCTCACCAAAAGAGAAAATTATTTGATCAATAAATTGAAAACCATTAGCTCATGCAGTCTCAAATCTACTAACTAGAAGAAACTGAAGAAATTATGCCTTTTGAGATAACATTTAATTCAAAAACAACCCAGCTTGCAAAATGGATAAGAAAAGGATACGCTGAATATAGAGAAAAGTACCCACGACTGTTCCGAAACAAAGTTTCGACAGTCCACCGGAAAAATAAGAACCAAAATAAGAAGATAAAGAGCGCGAGAAATTCTTCCCTTGGCCAATACATGTGGGATCCCTAAGAACTGTTACCTCAATTGGTTTGTTTCATCTTTCAAAGTGGGTGAGGCTATTTGAAATCGAAGTTAGGCCTGTGTACAGAAAGAATGAAAGCCACGTAACGGGAATTTAAATAAGTACTACTATTTATAAAAAAAAAAAAAAGATGAACCCCATTAAAAACTACTTTTTGTCTGTTTTCTTTTTCTTTCTCGAAAGTTATTTGTTAAATAATACCCACAAAACATCAGTGGGGTTATAAATATATAAAATTATTTAACTACTCGAACATATGGGGAGGGGGTCACCTCATAGGCTTCAGGAGCGGATAATTCATTGGTTGCAATCAAGCGAGTGAATTCGATTCATTTAGTGAAATGCATGTAACGGACATTAGTTTAGGATTCCTTTATGAACTGATTACATGACTGTAACGAGGAGCCCGGAGGCAATGTTCTTAAGTGGCGCCCCTACTTTTTTAAAGAGAAAAGTTTGTCAGTTACAACAACGCTACACCGACCCCCGAACCCCAAAAATAAATTACAAGTTTTATGAACAATTGTTCCCTTAGTCTCGAGTAAAAGTGAAATACTATAAAACTTTTCAGCTGCCATAAAGCGCTCCCAATTTCGTCTGCTGCTCAGGGGCGATTGCCCGGACCATCCACCAACCCCCGTACTCCGATAGTGAGGAGCTATCAGTGTGATTCAAGGACAGAAAATTGACATGAAGGTGTAGGGATACAATATAAGGCTGCCAATGAATCTGATATAACTGTTTCTCCCAAGTTATGAGCCGGACTTTGTGGGCAGCAAATAAACGTTAAATATTATAAAATTAAGACAAAGAGAAATTTTCAGCAACATTGGGTTGATAATTACCTATGGCGTGAATGCAGTGACTGTGAAGGAAATATCTGTGCAGTTATTGCAAACAAAATCAGACACAGCTATTAACTACTTGCTTAACACTGGACCACGTGGAATACATGTACATAGATGTACGTTGAAATCCATCTTCTAAAGCTAAAGGAGCAAGATGTATAGCAGCAACCTCTGTTTTTGGGAACGTTAATAACTTTAACAAAATAAATATTTTGTACATGTCTACCTTCTCTTCTTTCTATGGATTAAACTGCATACATAGGCAAGAGACTCAAATTTTTATACAGTTAATAAGGAATGTGTGGAAAAATGAATTTTCTGAAACTAATTGTCCTGAACAAGTTCATGAAAGTGTATATCATCAGCCCCGACTGTTACTGTAAGGGCATGGTAGTCAGCCTCTCCAAGACACACGGGGTACCTTCAGTACACGCAAGGCACCTTCAACACACACACACACACACACACACACACACACACACACACACACACACACACGGGCGCTCGTGCGCGCGAGCGCGAACGGGACATGTACAACGCCCTTTTAGCATTATAAATGGCAGCCTTCTTTATCGTTCAGTTAATAATAATAATAATAATGATAATAATATTAATAATAATAATAGTGGTAACAGTTGTAAGTTTTTCATATTGATGTTTATTATCAGTATTATTATTATTATTCATTTAGTAAATTAAATACGAACTTACATGAGAAAAATGTGACCATAATGGTCTTGTTTTATCGTCATTAATACATTTAGAAACTTCATACAGATATTAAATTATAATAAGTCAAGTCATACATTTTATTAAGATTTATACACTGAGTTTTTATGACACATCTTAGGCCTTCTCAGCATATAAGGCTGGTTACAGCTTTAGAGATGTCCTCTCGTTACCTTCAAGATACCCGTAGGTATGGAAGGTGAATTTATTTCAAAAGATTTTGGGATCGACGTTCCTCTAATTTGTGTTACTAACGTTTTGTTCCAAGTTCTGTAGTTGAGGGAGACTTTCTTTCCTTTCTGCCCCTATTCATTTGTTCATAGAGAGTGACCTTAGCCTAAGGTCTGGTTGGTTATGTTTTAGTTATTGTTTTCGAATTATTTTGTAGTTTTTTATGTTGTTGTAGTAATAATAAATAATTTCATCAGTAACTGATCACATCCATATATATTTATTTATTGATTTATTGATTTATTTATTTATTTATTTATTTTTTATTTTATGGTGAGTGCGTGTTAGCTCTCTCTCTCTCTCGCTGGCTCGGCCCTTCTTTTATTTTTTATTTTTTCTTTTTTGTTATTATCATTATTATATAAAAGATGCTTATTTACTTTAATCCAGATGTAAATTCATCCTAAAACGAGACAAAATATGGAGAACGACTTTAAAGATATGGAAGGCCGTGTCTTACAGAACGCAGAAAACAACCAAATTTGAAATCGGAATCCACCAAGAAAATCGAAATAAAGAAAAAAGGTCAGCTGATATTCCTGTAAAAAATTTAATGATTTGTACAGACCAACAGGAGAAATCTTAGGAAATTGTGGTTTTGCTTCAGTGCAGCCCTTTGAAAGTATCTCCAACAAAGTAGAATATGCTGTTAAGATCATTCAGAAAGACACGATCCGATCCAACAGCATTGTCTTGTAGGTCTTAGACAAGATGTTGGGAGGAACCTTGTTTGACAATATTGAGAGAAGGGGTCACCTGACTGAGACTGAAGCTATCTTTACTGGTGAAAGGCATGACACGAGCCTTGGATTTCCTTCACAATAAAGATATACCCTACAGAGAGACCTAATGCTAGAAAACATATTGTGTGAAAAGAAAGAAATATTCTCGATACGAATATATGATTTTGTCTTGGCAAGTGGTGTGGCTGTTGGAAGTCAGAAGGATATGTGCATCACTCCAGATCTCCTGACGCCTGTCTGCAGAGCAGATTATATGGCTCCTAAAGTTGTTGAAGCTTGGTTGGTGAAACCTTCTCATATTAATAGAAATGTGATCTGTGCGGTTACCCTCCATTGTATGGCCACTGTGGACGTGCTTGTGGATGGAACCGTGATGTGATTTGTCAGGACTGTCAGGACTTGCTTTTCAGCAGCATCAAAAACGGTGTTTATGAGTTTCCAGAAAACGAGTGGAGTGTAATCTCAGACAGTCCTAAGGACCTCATTCGTCACCTGCCAAGGACCTCATTCGTCACGTACAACTATCTGACAAACAATCGATGGTACTTACAGTACTTCTTTATCTCCAGCAGGATTTGATCTCATCAAACATCATTGCATTTGTCCTTTCATATTTGATCAGAGTTCATGCGGTCCTTTTTAATCATGTTGTTGAAGCTGCTTTTACAAACAGTGCTACTTTGTCTACATTTTTACTTTTGATTTGTTTCACGTTGTAATGTGGCGAATTTTGAAGACTTATTGAAACTTAATGTGAATAAATTGTGCATTGAAGTTAGCTTAGTCAAGCCAAAAGGTCTTGAGAAAGTTCACTGATATTTCTCTTATTTCATCTCTGAAACATAAAAGGGTCTACGTTAAGCTTCAGTAGAATTTGACCGAGTCATCGCAATGGTATAGTGACACAGCGTACATAGAGTTACAACCGTATCAGTCGGGAGAGGACTTTATGTCAAATAATTGATCTTCAAAGGAAAGCTAATTGCAGCATATTTTAGGCTGGTGAAATCTCATGAAAGACGTGATTATTTGGGCAGAATTTTAGGAACAGTTATTTCCGATTGGTCAGTAAAGAATTAAGGCGTACACTTTGGGAGACTAGAATTTAGGGTACCGACTTGCTCAGAATTCTTCAGTTTGACTCTTGCCTTGTGAGAAGACTAAAGGTCTAACTCCGTGGAAACAAGAGAACTGTGTTTCCCTCGTTAACGAAGAAAGGTCAGATAGCTGTCTAGGAAAAAAAAACGACAGGCTATATAGATTTGACACACGATTGTGTGGGGAGAAAGAAAGAACAGCATTAAGGTATACAATTTTAGTTTCAATATAATATTCTATTTTCATTTGTTTTTGTTTTATGCAAATGTGTTTGATATGCTTATGATTCATGCTATGTCTCGATTATTCAAGTTCATAGGAATCTTTTGCTAAGAGTTGTATGCAATTTATTTATTAATTTTACAGTTAGTTCATTGATCGAATTGACGAATTGCATGTAATCAGATATTCAATGTGCATTATTTTCATAGAGATTTATGACTTAACCCTAATATGCAGATGTGTCATATTTTTTTTATGTTTACGTAACTTGATTTCCTGTGTAGGATGATATTGCTATCGTGAGTTAATGACAATTGTATATTTATATATATATATATATATATGATTTCGCAATGCTTAAATGATCTTGCAGGTTATTGGTTGTTGTAGCTAGATTTAGTAAATATTATGCCATAAGTAATTGAACATTTATCTTATTGAACACGAATTGACTAGTGAGTTGTAAATAAGACGTGTAGTAATGTATGCTGGTATATACGGCCGCATGTGTCTGTAGAGAACACGTGGTAATTTCTAATCAATTGCCATGCGGCGAGGGCAATGAACTTCAAGCTAAGGTCATTTGTACAAATATAGCGTGTATCTTACCGAAATACATGAATTTGTAAGGACCGTTATTTGTTAAGATCACATTATGTCAGAATTTGTGCAGTGTGAATCGCCAATCTGAATACGAACAAAGAGAGTTGATATATATATGCAAATAATTGTTGAAAACATAACTAGCTCTCGTAATACTCTCGTATTTAAGGAAGCAGCTTTATACTCTCGAAAAGGAAGGAGGAGAGAAATAAAAGGAAAACCCGATGAGTCAAGGGGAAATCCGCATCTAAGAGAGGTCGGAATAACCAGGGGTCAGGAAGAGGACCAAAGAGCACGCATTAGACGTGGAAACAAGACGAGAGGAGACAGACGCCAGGTGATGCTGTCAAGCGTGGAATTTAACTCTAAATTCAGTAATCGTAATATGATGTAAATTTGAACATTGCGACTAAATTCTATCAATGTAAATCTGTTGGATTGAAAGTGAAATTTTGGTCATGCATTAATTGGAAGTAAAAGTTTGGTAAAGTATTAATTGATTACATTTATTTTAGTAAATCTGTTGGATTGGAAAGTGAAATTTTGGTTATGTATTAATTGATTAAATTTATTTTTATTTATTGAAAAAGGGGGCTCGTAGTTGTTATTTCTTTCAGTAGCCTTGCTCAACTATCTGTTAACGTTCCATCTATCTGTCCACACTGGGCAATAACACCGTGGGAGGTCATTCCCTAGTTAACGATCGCCAAATCAATTAAGGAGGCTTTAATGTTTAAGGTCCCCCGTTACACACGTCTTGGCAAATACCTCGTAATTGGAATATAACTGCGGCATGTGTCTGATTGTGTATTTGGGTGGAAAAAGAAAATACGGTAGAAAATGTTTTGCATGTGTCAACACTTGCATTAGTAGATAAAAGCAAAGTTGTGAATTTCATGTGCGTGTTCCGTTTGTGTACATGTTTTGACAATGTGACAAAAAGCACAAATTAATGCATTATTTGTTCGCTAACGCATTTTTTCCGGTGGCCTAGTAGTTAGAGTGTCCGCCTCGGATGGGGAAGTCGTGGGTTCGATCCCCGGCCAAGCCATACCAAAGACTTTCAAAAGTGGTACTAACAGCTGCCTCGCTTGGCGCTCAGCATTAGTAGGTTAGTGTAAAGACTGGTAGGCCTGGTGTCAGGATAATCTGACTTTGTTGGTCATCATGCTACATGTCTGCGGCATGATACCCCAGTGCTAGACATCACTATAAACTGCCACACTGCAGACATCGTAGTGATATGACTGAAAAATTGTTAAATCTACGTTATAAACCTAAATCATACACACAAGCACACACTGATGCTTTATTCAATTACAATTCTCGGTTTCAAATTAATTGAATCATGTCTTACATCTTAATGGTGCATTCGTTATTTTCTTTAAGAAAATTTAAATCTGCTAAAGCCAAACGAAAACAACATACAATTGGCTTAAAATTCTTATAAAAATAAGAAATCCGGATTGATAATCCTTCGGTTTATGCCAAGTTGAGGATTTTCTGACTTTCATAAAACTAGAAGTGTCTTATTTGATGTGTACATTATTTTGATAATGGGTGGGTTGAAGTATACAGCTTAAAGGTTGTTTTCATCACTAATAATGTAGAGAAAACAAATTGTCATTAGTAAATGTGGATGTATCTCTTTTAGTTGAATTGTTTATTACAGTATAAATGACTTTTGTGTCCTAGACCTGTAAAATGATACTCCAGTTGAAAACGGCAATTTATGTATAAACTAAAAACGTGCTTGTTGTAATACAATGCGACTGAATTCTTCATGACAGCTATAGATGGTTCTGAATATGTTGGAAAAGCGAGATTATTCAGTGTCTGTGTGCTAATTATTCATGAATAAGGTTGGTAGAATGTTAAACTTAAGTTCTCTGATGCTTGAAACGATACAGAATGTACATGACAAAAAGAGATATTTTATGTCTAAAGTGTCAATAGTATGTCTAAAGTGTCAATAGTATGTCTAAAGTGTCAATAGTATGTCTAAAGTGTCAATAGATCTACGGCTGAAAATAAATACATCTTAATCTTTAGTTTCACAATTCAGTTTAATTTATAATATTTCTTCATTAACTGAATTCATACTTGGATTTTGTTTTTATTGTGCCATAGTGTGTTTTGCAATTCTATTTCATTCTCAGTGACCAGACACTTGTAATTTATATAAAAATCGATATTTTTGGGAACAGTATTTGTCTAATAAATAGTCCCATTTCTATGAATTGTTTTCCGTTGTGAAATTCTAAATTTGTATTAGATGTGAGTATGAATTTTCAATGCTATCTATCTAATTATCTATCTATCTATCTATCTATCTATCTATCTATCTATCTATCTATCTATCTACCTAAAAATCTATCAATTTTTCCATCCATCAACAGAAACTCAGTTAGACCGCCCGGTGGCCTAGTGGTTGGAGCGTCCGCCTCGGATGCGGGAGGTAGTGGGTTCGATCCGCGGCCGAGTCATACCAAAGACTTAGAAAAATGGTACTAACAGCTGCCTCGCTTGGCGCTCAGCATTAAGAGGTTAGTGTTGGACTGGTCGGCCTGGTGTCAGGATAATGTGAATGGGTGCGACATTATGCTATATGGCTCCGGCATGATGCCCCAGTGCTAGATATTACTATAAACACACACACACACACACACACACACACACACACACACACACACACACAGATTGGTATAAATTTAAGAAAGATTAGGTTAGAAAATGTGTGTGTGTGTGTGTGTGTGTGTGTGTGTGTGTGTGTGTGATTTTGGAGTTTTAACATAGATTTAAAAAATTTCCATCCATATCGGTACGATGCTTGCAGTGTGGCAGTTTATAGTAATTTTTTAAAGCTACGTTAAAAATCCAAATCACACACACACACAAACACACACATACACTGTTACATGGGTATAAATTTAAGAAAGGTTAGGTTACAAAATGTGTAATAGTTCAAAATACGATTTATGTTCGTATGCTGTATCTGACAATCAGTATTGGTCCTGACGTGAAACAGAGACTGCGAAACACTTGACTGTCTAAAATGTCATGATCTTAGACATCACACCTTACAAGACTCCATTTTGCTCTGAGAATTGAACCTCAATTAATTCGGCAACCCTATATTCTCCTCAGAAAATAACACGCAAGTATTGTTGTCTGTGCAAATTTTCATTCGGGTGAATAAAATATTTAAGTAATCGATAAAACTTGCAACATTTGGAACCATCTTGATCTGGGTTTTAATTTTTGTTTCCTTTTGCTGTTTTCCTTTGATAATTGTATTTGTGTGTATTTGCATATGTGTGAGATTACACTCCACTCGTTTTCTGGAAACTCATAAACACCGTTTTTGATGCTTCTGAAAAGCAAATCCTGGCAGTCCTGACACGTCACACCACGGTTCCATCCACAACCACCTCCACAGTGGCCGTAAAATGGAGGGTAACCGCACAGCGTGATGTACATGATTATTCCCAGGCTCCAGAGATCACATTTATTGTCATATGAAAAGGAATCACCCAACCAAGCTTCAACAACTTCAGGAGCCATATAATCTGCTGTGCCGTCAGGCGTCAGGAGATCTGGCGTGGTATACATATCCTTCTGACTTTCAACAGGCACACCACTTGCCAAGTCAAAATCACATATTCATATCGGGAATATTTCTTTCTTTTCACACAATATGTTTTCTAGTTTTAGGTCCCTGTGGGCAATACCTTTATTGTGAAGGAAATCCAAGGCTCGTGTGACGCGTTTTACTAAGAAGCTGGCTTCCGTCTCAGTCAGCTGACCCCTTCTTTTAATATTGTCAAACAAAGTTCCTCCCAACATCTTGTCAAAGACCAAATAAAATCGATCTTCTTCTTCAAAGTACTCATAAAGCTGCAAGATGTTTTCCTGACCTTGGCACAAGTGTGAGATCTTTATTTCTTTCAAGACTTTGCTTCTGGATCGAATCTTGTTTTTCTCAATAATCTTGACAGCATATTCTATGTTGTTGGAAATATTTGTAAAGGTCTGCACTGAAGCAATAGCACCATGTCCTACGATTTCTCCTGTTGGTCTGTACAAATCATTGAATTTTATAACAGGAATATCAGCTGCCCTTTTTCCTTCATTCGGATTCATAGCGGATTCCTATTTAAAATTGGATTATTTTGTGCATCCAATAAATCATGGCTTTCCATTTCCATAAAATTGTTATCTATCTCCATATTCAGTCCGTTTAACATACCGTAATGTAGGCACCTTTTATATAAGTGATCGGTTGGAGACAATTAGTTTGCAGATTGACTCGTGTCATCCTGTCGAAAAGACTAAAACTCAAAATTATTCAAATAAATCCCGTATCGACAGTGAGTAAGAACTTAATTAGGTACTCCCGGAAATTACTCTGGCCTCACTGTGATGATTGATTCACTCATAACACCTTGCAACTAATGAGTACATATCACAGGTATAATCTAAAAACAATTACTAGAATAAACGAAATCAGGAAATTAATTTTACAAGCTTTCAATTGATATTTATTTTTTAACAGTGCTACCACAAATAGCCATTTTCCAAGAGTTTAATTGATCGATATTTTCTTACCTTTTAAAAACATAATTTCGAAAAAAAAATCTTGTACATTTTACATTTCTCTTATTAACAAGTACAATCTTTTGCATTAATACAAATGTATCCATGTGTGTGTCCTATCCACTTTATGTATTTGCACAAATATTGATTGCTGCAATTTTTTGTCAAATTAGAAGCAACTTGTAATAAGATTTTTCGTTGTTCTAAATCCGAAAATATCGCTGTGTTTAAATTAGATGTTTTTTCAATAATTATGGTTGAAAGTAGAATATAGTTGTTTTCAAATAGCATCGCTAATGGTAACCGTTGTGGCATCAAAAAAGTTATTTCTGCAAACAACTTGAAAAATGGTTAAAGATAACTGATATGGTTTCCATAAATTTATACCGTCCTTTTTTTTAACCCTTACAAACTTGAGAGTTTGATATAGCAAATTTTCGGGACTGAAACGGTATTCAGGAGCTGTTTTCCAATGAATAATGATGTGTTACTGTTTTCTGTGTCTATTTTATAGTCATACGATTTTTCCTTTAATAATAAATAAAATATAATTCAAGACAAAGTAAAACTTTTTATACAAGCAGATGAGGATACAGAATTGCACCGTTTCCTGTCTCGCTGACAAAAGCGATAGCTTATGTGCTTGATATAATTTCGATGATCGTAAGAATCCGAGGTCTTTGTTTCTTTTGAGTCTTCGCGGCAGTGTGTAAACTCACTAACATTTGACATGCCGGTGAGTAGGTATGATTAAATTAATTATCTTTCTAGTTTGAATAGATCTTTTTGTTTTCTCGCTAACAAAATGGTCGCTGATAGAGATCAGGTAACAATTGTTACTTCTGTGTCAATATACATGAATACAGTCCCAATTTATTTTTAGAGCATTTTTGTTCTCTTTCTTAATGGTGGTCTTTAGTTTAGATGTACTGGTTCTTAGCATTGATTTAAAGGATATTGTTTATTTGTGTTAATGTTAGCAATATAGTGCGATTTTCTATATGCATTTTGACCACAGTGCACAGCGAGTAACCTGGCATTTATGCGTGCCGGAAGTGAAATCTGTTACCTATAGCATCTTGTTTTGTGTAAAGGTCAGCCTCTTAGAAAAAATGCCGGCTATCCAATGCGAAGAATTTCAGTGAGGTCATCATTTAAGATACTTTATATTAAGATGATTTTTTATTTTTTATTTTTTATTTTTTTTATATTTTTTGGACACAATGGAAAATTCAGTACTGACAAACAAAAGTAGGATTTGGACAAAATGGAAAATTCGGTGTTGACAGACAAATGTAGGATTTGGACGCAATGGGAAAATCATTACTGACAAACAAGTGTAGGATTTGGACGCAATGGAGAATTCAGTACTGACAAATAAATGTAGGAATAATATAAGGAAAATAAATGTGACCAGACTCCTTAAGGGCTTGACATAATTAATGTTACCGTACAATGATTAGATACTATCAAATGATGTAGATATTACTAATATATTTCTTTTATCATAGAGGATTCCGATATATTGTCACATGTAACAATGTGTTCATATCTAAAAATAAGATAATCAATAACATTTTTTTATTGTTCTATTAGTAACATAATGATGTCATGATTTCATTGCAAGTAATAGCGAAACTTCTTCTCATCCATGAGGAAATCTCCGAGTGCCAATTCAATAATTACAAATTAATTATTAACTCTGAAACTAGCTTCTCATTTAAACACGTGTCTGTGAAACAGAAATTGTATGTCATCAAGTATTCGCTTGGTTGTCTTGCTATCTTTTGTCACATTTGTGAATGAGTATGCTAATTTAAATTAGTTTAGTTAGATTACGTTCACCTCCAAAAATTGTAACAGTGTTCGATTGATCGCTTGAACTCAGTTGACCTGACATTCGACCGGGGCCGCTAGCTCTTACACAGGCTGGATTTGCATGCCTTTTAAGTTTTCATTTATTCCACCCCCTTTGTTTTGATACAAATGTCTAATTAACGCGGTAATACAAGGCGGTCAGTTTAAAATTCAGTGCAACAATACAACAAATTCTTACGCAAATTAGGTATCAAAACACCCTCGGCACTTAATTAGGTTCTCACAGAAACGCTCGCGGACATAGTTATTACGGTAGATTGCCATCGTTCACGTTTGAATGCACCAGGGCACATTATATTTATGATCCATTACACTTAAACCGAACTAAAAGATGTGACTAAAATAAGCATTTCGCTTGATTAGAAAACGTATTTAATTGGTATTTATTTATTATAGTCCTGCCGCAAGTAAGCATGACATTTGCATTATCAAACTTTCGCTTCATACGGTTATTTGCGATGTACCAAGAATGTTATTTGGAAAGAAATTTTAATATACTACATGCCATCGTATTAAAAGTTGATAATTTCACAATGCTAAATCTGATTTCCAGGTCATATCAACCGTTTTCGACTATAAAACGAGCTATATATCAAGGTTTCAATTACCAATTTTGATGATGATTTTCTTCATGTTCAAGAAATAGGATTCAAATTTTTGATAGTCTCTAGTTAAAAAAAAAAGTGGGATCCACGACTGACGCAGCGTTATCAGCGGGTTCGCAGGTTATCAGGGAGTGAGTTATCGAGGGAGTGGTGTACATAGCTTTTATTGTGACGTCAAAGTGAGCGACATTCAGTCCGGATTGTACTGGATCACACCTGTAGATTCATCTCGTGCAAAAATGGCCACGTACTTTAACACTGAGTTTGCCCTAGCTACTTCTAGGGCCGTGTAAATAATGACCTTTCAAAGAAATGTGGATATACGAGGATCCAAATAAAGTGAATAATTGCTATTTAAAGGTATTTAGAACGGAATTGTGAAAAATGACACTCATTACTGAAATAATCGATGTTGAACTGTATGACGTTTACTATAGCTATGTACTCAAACCAGGATTTCACGTAATTAAAAACAACAATTTACTCATACCAAACCTTGACCCTATGGTTTGAAGTAAACCTTAACGAAATAAAGCTCAATTTGAACTTTTTATGTATACCCTATGACTGGACTTTTGGTAGAACTTTCAAGTGAACAAGCACAACAATGTTGTCAAAAAATATTGTAATGGTAGGTAACTTCAACGAAGACCTCGTGGTATTTAGTAGATGTAGATATATTACACATGTCATGAATACCTTTAATTTATATCAATTGATCGATAAACTTACAAGAATTACTAATAGCTTCACAATGAAGGATTTAATACTAATGAGTGGTACTAAATTGTGTTGAAAAAAATTGTCTTAGATCATTTTTGTAGAGATCATAACCCCGATTATTGTTCCACAAATTTTATGAATGCTCGGTCATATCGCTTTAGGCTAAACGTATCAAGCAGGTAATTATGAATTGTGGAGACTTGCTGTATATAGTTGATTGCGATTTTTCTAATTAATCGATATATAACAGGTGTGCAAGATCTCTCGCTATATATTAGCGGCAGCCCATTCTGCTATTCTTATAAAATTATAATAATTCTTTCGGGAGATCCTCCCTGGATGCAAAATAATATCAGCAAATTGCTTCGTCTGCGGGAAAGAATCCTCTGCTTGACAAGAAGAAAAGGCAGAATCATTTGTGGAGCAATAAAATCTACATCAAATTCTAGAGGTTTGGAGGAAACAAGATCGGAAACACTTCCAACACGGTGCTACAAAACATATAACCACTGTACAAATATATGGCGACTGTAACAGAAAAGGAACTAACTATATTTGGATTAATTGAAAGGAACGAATACAAAGTATGCAAATGAAATGTTTATAATAACGAAGTATGTGTTGTTGTGATTTGAATATTTAACGTAGCTTTAACAATTTTTCAGTCATATCACTACGATGTCTGCAGTGTGGCAGTTTTATAGTGATGTCTAGCACTGGGGCATTATGCCGCAGACATGTAGCATGATGTCCTACCCGATCACATTAACCTGACACCAGGCCGTCCAGTCCTAACACTAGCCTATTCATGCTGAGCGCCAAGCGAGGCAGCTGTTAGTACCATTTTTGTAAGTCTTTGGTATGACTCGGCCGGGGATCGAACCCACGACTAACTATATATGGATTAATTGAAAAGAACGAATGCAAAATATGCAAATGAAATGTTTATCATAATGAAGTATGAGAGTCTCAACAAGCCCTCACTGTAAATAGTAATGCAACAATGAAATGGATAAAGAAATATAGTAATAATGAAAAACTACAACAAACACTTGAAACTTGATACTCATTTTTGTATGCAAACATTCACCAAATGATAAAATATTGACGTTGTCATGTGCAATTGATGAATTATATATTCACCACACTGTGACATGTTAGCAATAAAGATCCGTGTGGTTGACGTAACCTTAGGCATTGACAACTTTCTATATACACAGTTTAAGATTCTAAATACATAGTTCAAAATTCACATCCTTTGAACGAACTCTTTTGGCTTCTCCGTCCCTATTCAGGTTAAGTCACTCTGTTGCGATGCACTTCACTTTGCGGCTGATTATGTTGCTCTTTTGCCAACCATGTTACTGTTTCAAACAATGTTGATCTGTTGCCAACCATGTTGCTTATGCCAAATAATGTTGCCCCGTTATCAACAATGAGACTATGCCGAAATGCACGTTGCTATTTTCCTAGCCATTCTGCCATATTGCCAGCTACAAATAAACCAAACTTCTGGTGTATTATATTTAATAGACGTCATTAATATTTTTCATATCCCAAACACGGTACAATTGACTGAAATTGGAAATATAAAAACAGTTGCTGAAATAGTACATCCATATAAGATGTGATGTGATTATGAGTTTTAACGTAAGCTTTAACAATTTTTCAGTCATATCGCTACGATGTCTGCAGTGTGGCAGTTTATAGTGATGTCTAGCACTGGGGCATCATGCCGCAGACATGTAGCATGACATCCATATAAGACGGTTGAAATATGAATACAATTGCAAGCAGAATTTAGTGTTATAAAATTAACTCGTATTCGACCCTATGGCCGTAGTAACTGTTTGTAAAATAGACATTACTTGACAAGATCTCCGAGTCACACTAACCGCATATAGATATATAGATAGATAGATATAGACTATAAAACACAAGCAAGGCTCAAGGGTAAAGTAAGCGTGGACATCATGAAATATGGATATCTCGAGATGCACTTTTTACTCAGTAGCTATTGGTCAAGGTATAAAAATAATAAAACTACCCTATGTAATGCTATACGTGCCAACGAAATCCATTACATATACTCTTTCTAATGCATCACCAACTTATTTTCTTGCCTTACTCCAGGACTGTGTTTAGTTCGCATGGTGTTTCCTCAACCCCCGCTCTCACATGCTGGATAACATCCAAACCCATGACAGGAACAAGTAAAAGTAAATTAAATGGGCAAATAGCACCTCAGAAAAACAGAAAACTTGCATACTCACATAAACCTAATCATTCAGGATTCGAAATATATGCAAATACTAACAATTGAAAGTGAGAAACACATCAAACAAACATACAGTATAAAAAGCGACACTGTTTGCATTTTTTCTCCTTTATCTTTTCCTTTTTCTGTTAGAGCTTTCTTTTCATTTCACATTAAATTACCTTGAAATTTGGTATGACCGTGTGATCAAGTCAAATGCCCAAAAAAGAAAAAAATCAAAATTGCTCATAATTTATAGAGAAGAATTAGACTATTATCTACAGACGGTTGGCGAGGAACAAAGTGTAACCACTGCTTAAGATGGAAGTGGATATATCACTTACACGGGGGGTGGGGGGTTATCTTGCGTAAATCAGGCAAGCCCTCACCATCACAGGACCAAACAGGTGTTTTCTCAACACACGACTGATTAGTCTGCCAGGTGCATCACTAATCAACCTGTTTACACTAGATCACACGGCATACACTAATCACTTGTCTGTACAGCACGGGCAGCACGAGTGTTCTCATACTATTTCTTCAGTGGGATGCCGTTAGACAGATGTTAAAGAAAATGGGGGGGGGAGGTGAGAAACATAAATACCACACACAGTCCCCCCCCCCTCCCAGACTGCCCTTATCAACTAACGAAGGCATCACGTCGAAATAAATAAGAAAAGATGTATGGAAAAAGAATCGAAAGATAAAGAAATTGGAAAATATATGGACTTTGCAACAGAATATGGAAAAATGGTAATGAAATTGATACAATGACTTGTTTGATTTAAAAGATAAAGAAATTGGAAAATATATGGACTTTGATATCGAATATGGAAAGGAATGTAATGGAATTGCTAAAATACTTTGGTTTGGATCAAAAGATAAAGAAACTGGAAAAATATATGGGCTTTGCTACAAGAATATGGAAAGGAATTGATAAAATAATTTGTTGAAACAACTGAAAATCTGCAGACAGAAACTTTTGAAGATGAAATATTCTGGATAAATAGATAGCTGAAAAATTGAAGACTAGCACTTTTAGAATGATGATACAACGATTTTGAATTACTGGAAAAATTGCTACAGTAACTTTTTGAAGACGAAAATTCCTATACAATGTTATTTTAAGAAAGATTAAAGAATGATTATGAATGGACGATAGACGTACTGTACTAGACTATCTTGACTGCTTGCTATATCTTTGACTATTCTTGCTGTAGCTTTAAATTAAGATAAATATAGATAATTATAACTTGTATTTAGCTTAGGCAAAGCATTATTTAGTTATAAATACTTATAAATAGAAGTCAAGAAGAGAATTTTAGAACTTATTAAATAAAAATGTATGATAAGTATAGGAAGTATAATAGAACTATGGTATATATATGTAAACATGTATTTAGCTTAGGTAAACACTTGTGAATAGTAGAAATTGTGTAGCACGTGCACATGGCGCTCACTGATGAGAGCGCAGGTTGTGCACGTGCTCCAAGAGTCTAATCCATTTGAACTTAGTTAAGCAGCTTATGCTATGTAGTGAGACAAATAAAAATTTCCATTTCTCAGCTAATCAAATAATATGGTAAATCATTATATTAAAAGGACTTTAAATAAATTAATTTGGAAACTTGGAATGGCGTATATACCCTATTACAAAATTATAAAATCAAAATTTATTTAAAATAAATACACAAAGCACATGCACTTGGACAAAAAACACAAATACATAAAAACCCTTTCACTTTAGAACTAGGGGGTCCCTCAGATGATGAATTCTGAGAGGGACCACGCCAATAATCGAAATAAATCAATCGAAACCGATCTGCACGTAGGACCATGGAGCCAAAGCAAGTTCGTTTCGGGGGGAAGATTGAGCACAGTTCACGCAGGATTCACAAGCATTTATTGAAAGTTTATAGAACGGCGCTACCAAGGAACGGCTTGTGCAGCCTTGTCTTCCTTTTTCTTCTTGTTTTGTTACTTCACAACGGAATCCCCTGCCTTTGGAAAAAGAGGTTAGTCATAATTTTAATATTTTTCACTCACTTTATTATTTCCTCACTGCATTTGTTTCAAAATGTAGTATTCAACCACTTAGTGTTTTCACCAAACCTATCATAGAACAAACTTAAAGGAGAGAAATGAAGTACATATTTTAGTACATAAATAATAGAGGGCATGAGATGATGCTAAAAGCACGTTGACTGGAAGGAAGCCAGCTTATCAGCTGTGAAGAGTTGGTAATAGAGGGGTGACCGTGACCAGCGGACATACTCAAC